>JANHGL010024949.1:47878-60633 GCA_024611195.1 Ceyx melanurus | reverse complement strand
TTGTACATATTTGTATATATTTCATTATTTTCATTCTCATTAAATTGTTCTAGTTTCCTTTTCAAATCACTAAGTCTTTCTCCCTTATTTCTTTTCTCTCCCTCCTTTGGGGAGGGAGGTTAAAAGAGTGTCTGTTAGCAGTCTCGGCTGCCCTGACCCTAAACTGTGACAAAAAAAAGTGCTTCCTGCTGGTTTAATACTGAAGGAAAAGCAAGAGTGAGAGATGTACAGACTTTATAATTTCATGGTGGAAACACTCCCAGCATTAAAGTGGTCTTGCAGGAGGCTACCAGCATTAGGAAAGAGTAACTACAACTGAGCATCTCTGAGATGATGGGTGTCATCAGAAGACATTTAAAAATAGGTGAGGAATGACCAGGGCAGACTTGTCATGAAGTCATCTTATGATGACATGACATTTGACATCTCAGCTTAATCATTTGGAGAAAGCTGAACACAATCTAGTGTTTAACAGATTAAGTGTCAATGTATTTAAATTTTACACTGTAATGTTTGCCATGCTGCAGGTGAAATTGTAAACTCTCTTACACTGCCTGCTGTAGATTACTAAAGATTGTGGGCTTGGGAAACATTTGCCACATCTTGAGGCAGTGTGGTCTACTGAATACAGTGCTCACCTGATACTTGAGATGAGAGCTTTGTTTCTGGTTGGTTTGTTTTTTGGGTTTTTTTTTACCTGCCACTGACCTTGGATATTAGCTCAAACTTTTAGCAAAGTATATAGCACTATGCCTCAATTTGTTTGTATATGAAATACTGATAAAGATAGGTCATTCCTTTGTAAAGTGCTTTCAGACCTAAGTAATTAAGCATAAGATAATAGCATAGGAATGTGTATATAAAGGCAAAATGCACACTGCATGGGTAGCTAAAATGCTTATGAGACAGATATTAATCAGTTCATTGACTAGATGTCAATCTCTTCCTTAGCTCTGGTCACACGCTATTAAAATATTGAACTATATAAAGATTCTAGTAAGCAAAAATGTCAGCACCTCTTAGTTCAGGCATTTGAATTTCCAGAAGTAGTTAAAACAAAGGTGCTGTGGTTTGGTATTTTGGTTGTGGGTTTTTTTTTTGTTTTTGCTTGGTTTGTTTTGTTTTTTTTGTAAACCATTGATTATAACTGCATGAATTCTGGTGTATCTTCTAGCAACTAAAAATACACTCTCATTCATTGTGGAAAAAGAATTTTCTTCCATTTTCCTCTAGGAAATACCTCTTTCTGCAAAAAATGATTTGATAAAACTTCTGATTAATGTCCTGCCTGCTATTCTGATCTTTTGTAAAGAAGCGTATTTCTTCTTTAAGACTCAAGACCTAGACAAGCCTTACATGGCAGCATGTATCTGAGACAGTGCTGAAATTTTTCATTATTTGTAGGTCCCTGGCATTTTGTTTTTTCATATTTTTGGCTATGAGTCCATTGCAGTTTTATCAAAGACAACATTTTAAATATTATATTTTTCCATTAGCCCATAAAGAGAATGGAAGAAGGTGGAACAAAAATCTGAATTTACATTCAGATTGCTCTAGTTTAATGCACAGAATTTCTTAAAGGTTATTGGGTTTTTTTCCTACCCTAGCTCAGTCATTCTGCTTCAAATGACCAGTGAACTGCTAGTGAACCAGTTGTGGCAAGGGAAGCAGAGATGACTGATTAGGCTGCTTGGGATAAAGGTAGATACCTTTTTTTTTTTTTTTTTTTTTTTTTTTTTTTTTTTTTGTAGAAAGAAGCCTTGTCCTCCTCCTCTATTCCTAGTGGGACCTGGTCATCTGTTCTTCCTCTGTTTCTTTTCAGCTCCCAGGAAGAATGATCCATCAGTCCTGTACCTTTTTCTTTGGCTACTCTATTGTTTTATTCTTGTAATGAAGAAGCAGTGGCTGACAGCAAATATGAAGGTGTAGATGTGTTTGGTCCTTTATGTGTCAGGAAAGGAGCAACAGTGATGTGTGAGTTCTTGACAGCTTGAGAGCATCCTGTTGGCTTGTTATATGCTGAAGCACTTCAAAGTTGTGCAACTGTTTGTGCCTGCATTAGGGGCTGTGGTAATGAGCATCTTTTTTAGCTCTTGTCAAAGTAATAACAGTGCTGTTGTACTAGAGTATCCAAAAACCTTCCAAGCAGGTAAATTTGAAAACATTGACTGTATCCTGAACAGCAAGTACAGCTAACAACTTCTGGTGAAGCATGCCAACACATCTTAAGAGTATATTCTGGCACTTCCTTCCTGTTTGTTGTGTGAATCACACAGGAGAGGTAAGCATCATGAGGTAGTTTAATGAGGTGGTGTTTTACTGTATTTCTCTCCAACACTGAAGATCTCATGGTTCCTTTAAAAACTGTTAAACTGTTTAAGGTGAACTTTATACAGTCTTCAGAGTGTTCTACTGTCTAACATGCATTTGAAAAATCCTTATTTAATTTATTTTAGATGGTTTGGGATTTAAAGTCCTCCTTCAGTTGGCTTGGACAACTTTGACCTTCCTTAAACTGCTAGATGTATCTTTGTAGAGTACGGGAAGTTGGATGCTTAGCTTGTGCAGGGTGGTCTTGTAGGCAAGAAAGCCATCCCAAAAGGAGATCAAGAAACCTGCTCAGACCAAAATAGGAATGACATCTTCAGACTTATCTTGGTAACTAAAAATCAGTACCCTGCTTCATATGAAGGTAATGCTGTTACTACTGTGTTTGTCCTCTTACTTCACATCTCTTCAACTTCTTTGTTACTGTTTGTAGTGAGTTTGTACCAAATAAAGCTTTTTTTATATTGGTGTCATCCTCACTGTATCATCAGCCTCTGTCAGCTTGCAGTTGTCAGGGATGCATTGGTGTCCTGTTGTCACTGTTGCCTTCATCCTAATGCTGCTTGTGCAACCTGCTTCTTGGTGCCCTTGGAACCCATTGTTGTGGAACTGTCTGTTTCTGCCTTGGCTGAGGGCTTTGAAGCCTCACAAGATCTACAAATCTGGTTGTGGCTCTTCCAGAAGCAATAAAAAAACTTGACAGCACTTAAAGCTTCCTTGATGGAGTAAAAATCCAGAGTGCCTGCAAGCACAGAGGCAACTAAAATAATGCTATTAAAATAAAAACCTGGAGAGGAAAGTATGAATAATGAAAAATATGTTGTCCTTGCACTTCAAAAACCATTTCAGATCTGTTACAAAACATGACTTGTGTAATTTGTCAAGGCAGACAATACATGGTTTGGAAGAATATTAGGGTAGGAATTAACTGTAATAGCAGGATGGGGATGTTCAACTCTGTCCAAGTAGCTTGAGAATTCACAGGAACAAGATGGAAGTGTCAGTACAAAGCCAGTTCAAAGCCAGCCCTTCCCTTGGACTGCCATAAGAGCTTGACACTTCACTTGGTCATTTTTAGTAACTGCTAAGTAGTGATAGATAAATACAATTTATTTAAGCAAATACTTTAATATACTTTCCTGTTTCTTGTGCCTAGAAATGGTGGATGATTTCTGTTTGGCTTTTTTTTTTTTTTCACTGTATGATTTTGATTCATGTTTTGTCAGGAGCAAATTTGGATAAAAATTGAGTTTGTAAAGGATTTTGTATAAGCTAAATGCTTTAGGCAATCTCATGTGGTTGGTCAAAAGGATTTGCAAGAGAAAATATGCCAATGGACCTTTGGTGTTTAAAAATAGTATACTAATCAGAGCAGTTATTTATAGTTAGTGACCTGAATTGATTGTGTTGGTGGTTTGTTTTTTTGTGGTGCGGGTTTTTTTTCCTGTGATACACTGCACTACTGATAACCAATCAGTCTCATCCTGTCTTACTTGTAGGAAAAAGGGAAAAACAGTGGTGTCTTGCTCTTTTAATCTGTAATTAGTTATCAACTTAAATGAAATTTTAGCCATGGTAAAGTCTTCAGATATAACATTTTAGCAGATTGTGGTCTCACTGCATAGATGGAGACCTTCAGCACTTCAGTGATCTAGTTACCTTGAAGATCTGCAAAACAAATAAGCTGTTTGATTCTGTTGTATTTCCCACCCCCCCCAAGCCTTAATGTAGCATATACATTTCACGTTGGAGATTTAAAGTTTTTAAAATAAAATGGTCTAAGTACTTTTTGTTGTTTGTTTTCTAATATGCAATGTTAAGCCTTATGTGTAGGTCTCGGAAGTCACCTGCTGACATTGGATAATGCTTCAGGGCTTGGTCTAATGGTCCTATATGTTTCTCCACTCCATCTCCTATATTCTGCACTTTGATGGCAAATGATATGTATCCTGACACTTAAAACAGATTGTGATTTGAATAATAAATTATAGATGTACATAGGCACAAATTAATACAAATGTGATGTCAGACCTAAATATAAAATGTCATAGAGATGGAACTGATTAGAAACCCCTGAGAAAGATGAGGTGAATATATTTATTCTGTGCAGAGACTTGCAAAGGACAAATGTAGTGTCCAAAACACTGCAGAAGGTCCAAGCTATCTATAACCTCTCAAGGAAAAAAAGTTCTAGTTAAGATAAAATGACATTTGTTCTAATGATGGATAGCAGTTGATTCAGAGATTAATTCCAGTTCCAAGCAAGGACTGAAAGGATCAAGGATTCAAAACCTGAAATCATGGCTTCCTCCAACCTTTTCATTCTTCTTTGCCCTTCCCTCTGCACTTGCTTCCCTCTTTGCATGCCACCTAGTCTTTGCCAGAGTTGTCTACAGCTTTGAAGAGATGAACCTCTACAGATAAAAAAACCCTTAAAGTAGCCATTAAGAAGGTAGGAGGAATAAATACTTTGTCTTTTTAAAAAGGGAATGGCAAAACAATGATTGAAAAATCATGACTGGCTCTCACTTAGATGTGACAGTGTATAATAATCAGTCCATCTTGCTGAAATGCTCTGGGAGTGCCTGAGCTTCACAGCCATTAGTGCAAAGCGACAAGTAGACAGAAGGCAAGTGGTGAAACAGCAAACAAAGATATCAGAAGTAAATTAACCTAAGAATAACTGCTTGAAAGCAAATTCCCCTTTATTGTTTTGGGACGAAAGGATGCTTACATTTTTTACTTGCAGCAAAAAAATAAAAGTGAAAAAATAATGGAAGGAAACCTGCTGTCTAGCTGCTAGCATTTAATTGTTATTGGTTCAGAAAATGTGGTAGCAAACAGTAGTAAACCACAGCAAAGATTTAAGGTAGTGCAGAGATGCTTGCAGATCCATGTTTTCCCCCCTTAACCATAATCTGAAGGTGAGTGAGCTGACCTTGATTCTCTAGAAACATATGGATTCTATTTCATGACTCCTACTGTTCTCTGTGACTGAGAAAATTTATCTGGATATCCAGCATGCCAACTGCAGTGTAGAGGTATATGAGCTACATCATGAACACTTCGGTTGTGTAATACAAGTGAATTTAAATAGCCCATGATTCTATGGTGAGACTCCTGCCAGCACCCAGTTTATGAAGTTTTTATGTAGCTTTGTATTTGACCTGCATATTAAAAAATTAAAAAAAAAAAGGCACCTAGATAACCCTGAGATGAACTGATTTGGTAGAATATCCATCAGATTTTTTTTTATTAAGCTTTATTGATGCATTTTGGCATGTTTGTAGAGAATTTTGAGGTGGTTGCTCCGCATTTCATTCTCGATAGCTCTTTAACCTTATTGTCCTTAATGTCAGAGGTCAGGTTTTTATGTCTTCCGTTGTCCTTCCTCACCCACCCTTGGAAGTGATTGGACTGTTGCTTGTTTCCACAGAGGTACAAATAATGAGATTCTCACAAAGCTGAGTTGACTCTTGCTTACTACTTCAGTGGCATTGATTCAGCATGTTACTGGTTGCTTTCACTCCCATGAAATGTTTGAGGCACTACTGTTGCAATTCTTCTTACAAAAAGAGGAAATGGAGCCTTTTTGAGCAACACTTCAAGGATTATGACTAAAGTAAAATTAAAGTAGCTAATTATTAACATGTGGATATGAACAGCTTTTGACTGTAAAATACTTTTGGAAGGGTGTCTATGGAGCTATTCAGTTGGGACTCCAAGGTTGATTTACAACATGGATAAGAGTCTTCTAAGAAATGATGTTAGAGTCAAAGGAAATTCTATGGTCTATTCCAGGTTTCTTTCTAGCCTTTGTCTACAATTCTCTTAGGCTGGATCTTTACTTGCTTTATTTTAGAGCTGTGCTTTAAGGCTTAAGAATAGATATGTTAATGTGTGTCCTGTCATACCTCCCTTCTACAGGAAATTAATTCCATCCTGTGCCTCGTGTCTTCTTGGGTATTCTCTCAGTGCTTTTAAGGAAGCAGCAATTTCTTGTTAGCCATCATCCTCCTAGAAAGTTTTCTCAGGTGTAATGACTGCAACAGAATTCTTCTCTATAAATACTATTTTACAGTCATTTAACAGCATTCTTCAATGCTGATGTTTATTTCATCTAAAAGGGGCAAAAGAGTTAATTATGTTGTCTAGAAAACGAGAGAGATACTTGCCAGCAACCACAAGGCATTGCTGCTCACTTTGATAGAACTGAACTCACAGTAGTGGCAGCTGGATTTAATTATAAGTTTGCAGCCCTGTGGTTTCAGCAGCAGCTGCTGAAGAATGGATAATGCAAGTAGCCTTCAAAGCCATTCACATTAGAGATAAAACCTTGTCATTCACTGAGACAGCTGACCGAACAAGTATTAAAATGAACAAAGATTTCCCCAGGGAGGTTGCAGTATAAGGTTTGTTTTTTTGTCTGGATGGCTCTTGTTCAGATATCTCAGGCATGTGGTATTTTCTTCTCTTTCCACCCAAAAAGATGAGACTGGTCTTCAATATGTTCAGTGATTAGATACTGCAGAACTTTTATTTCTGAGTAATGTGTGTGTTTTGTGTTAAAGTAACAAAGTAACTTCTGTAATGCTGAACAGTCCAGTCTCAGCATCACTTCTGTTATTAATGTGTGGCTAAACAAGTTAGAATGGAAATGCTAATTGGATTTTGTTGTATTTCTATAGCAGTCTTATGAAGTGAGCACTATTCCTGCCTGAAATGTGAAGAGGAAGAGGGATGGGAGAACATCTGCTAAAGGCACCTTTCAGTTTATTTGCTACTTTATCCAATGCCTTATCAGTACTAAGCTACCACAGCTGACATGCTATGGAATAATATGTGGCTATTGAAATTATTACTTTTTTGGTTGATAATTTTCAGTTTTTATAGAATAGAAACTGAACATTTCTAAAGAGAATTTGAGTCTTTAGGAACTAAAACTAAAAGCCATAACGTCCACAAGCCATTTGAAGTATTTTCCAAGTCAGGTTGGAAGAAAAGCCAGGTTTAAATCCCAGAATCACAGAACATTAGGAATTGGAAGGGACCTCAGAAGATCATCTAGTCCAACCCCACTGCTAGAGCAGGATCAGCTACGTTTAATACCAGTTATATGCCTAGTTTCAAACTTCGATGTACTGGTGCATTCAGTGTGACAGGCCTCTTACACCTGAAAAACTGCTGCTATGAATTCCCTTTCTAGGGAGAGTCTCTGATCTGTCACTAGATTACTTACCTGCCAGTGTGTAATCTGGAGAAGACTTTATAAGGCAAAGCTGCACTATATTGTGTATGTGTGTAGAACTCGCCCACTGTGTCCTCTATAGGACAGGGATTTGCCACCAGCAGTTTGAAAAATTCCTTTTGAACTCTCTTGTGTCACTGGGTAGTTGCTGTCTTAGTCCCAGAAGTTTTGTTGGTATTTCACTGATAATATGAGCATGTAACATGTAGCAGTCTTTATTAATCTTTGAAATTTGTGATATGAACTTAATGCTGGTATTATTTGTGGATAATGATCAGTCTAGAAGTTAGCTGTAGAAGCAAAAACATCAGGACCTTTATTTTATACAAATGTCAGAGCATTTATTGGGCAAAACAAGTTCTAACTACTCTGTCTTAAATTTGTCCTGCTCAGGCAGGTTTTCCAACATTTACCTAAGAATTGTAACTTTAGAGCACAAACCCCAACAGTTAGTCTTGAGCTATGGAACAGATTTTTAGCTCTGCTCAGTTCAGACACTCCCTGTTGTGACTTTCCAGCATCACTGCTCACAGTTGCTTCCTAAAATGACTTGCCATGCTCTTAAATGTGGAGGTATGTTTTTATACCTTGCTTAAGGTATTTTTTATGGGGCACATAAATACCTATGAAAGTTGGTCAAATTCCAGACATGACTGTTTCAAAGCTGAGCCTTGCATGGCATTTCCTAGACCTGTTCTTAGGTGACCCTTCCCCCTTCACACCCATCCCCTTCAGTAATAATGAAACACTGAATTGCACTGCTTAGTGCACAGCTTTTACTTGTCTAGGCATACATTTGTTATTTCTGCTTTGTCACTCCTCCTGCAACGGAAGAGGCAGCTTTGGACAAGATGGTCTCTGGAGGTACTAGCCCTGTAATTATTTCAGTTCTTTGTTATTGAGTGTCTTGTTTGTTCTTCCTTCTCTTCCTTGTTAATATTTTTTTCCTGTCCTTGCTACTTTTCAAGCCTGAAGTAGTGACATAAACTTTAGGTCCATTTGTTTCAAAATGGCTTTGTGCTTCTTCAGGTAGTTTCTGATAATGTCTGATAATGTCTAAGTACAACCAAAGTTGAAAAGGTCAAGCTTATTTCATGGCCACTTGAAATAAAAGGGGCTACTCTTGTTTGTAAAACATTTGAGACATTCTGATGGTATGCATCAGTCATAAGGTACTGAAGTCAGGGAAATTATGTCTGTGCTATCCTTTTAAACAAAACTTATTTCTGTTTCCTTTTCTGTAAAATCTAATTGCTTTTGGTTCACTAAGAATTCATGGGCAATTGCTTTTCTCACTATTACCCACACTGCAAGTATAGCTTTTGTGTTCAGGGTTGCTGACCTGAATTTGTTTTCTCTCACTGTAATCTCAGTGTTTGGGAGCTCAGAAGAGCTGACAGGATTTAGGGGAGGCAATACTGATCTATTGAATGGTAGATGTCTTACTTTTCACAGAATCACAGAATCATTATGGTTGAAAGGACCTCCAGGGTCATCAAGTCCAACCTTTGTCCTAGCATTTCTCTAACTACTACACCATATCATCAAGCGCCACATCTGTTTGTTCTTTAAACACCTTCTGGGATGGTGTCTCCACCACCTCCCTGGGCAGCCTGTTCCAGTGCCTAACTACCCTCTCAGTGAAGAATTTCTTCCTAATATCTAATCTAAACCTCCCCTGACACAACTTCATGTGAATGCTATAAATCCTGTTACTATATAACATAAAGGTGGACTGGAGGAGGGGGTGGAAATAACCCATTCCAGTGGAGATTTTTTTGGGCTGGTCTTTCACTTTCCCTCCATCTCCTCCCAGAGGATCATCATAAAGATGATCTGGGGCTAGAACTCTCCTATGAGGACAGATTAGGAGAGTTGGGGTTCTTCAGCCTGGAGAAGGCTCTGGGTAGAACTTGCTGCAGCCTTATCCCCTACCTAAAGGGGGCCTGCAAGAAGGCTGAAGAGAGACTTCTTATGAGGGTTTGTAGTAGAGATAATGGCTTCAAACTGGAAGAAGGTAGATAAATTAGGTAAAAGTTGTTGATTCTGAGGGTGGTAAGACACTAGCACATGCTGCCTAGGAAAGTTGTGGATGCTCCAACACTGGATGTATTCAAGACCAGGTTGGATGGGTCTTTGAACAAACAGATCTAGTGGGAGGTGTCCCTGCCCATGTAGTGGGGTTGGAATGAGATGATTTTTAAGGTCCATTCTAACCCAAGCCATTCTATGACTTTCTTTTCTTGCTACACCCTTACCCCAGCCTGAAATGTACCTGCAGGTACAAGTGTGTGACTTTTTTTTTTTTTTCGTCCCCTCTAAATGTAATTTACTTGGGGTGGGGCAAAAAAAGTCAAATGCCCTATGATGTTAAAGCCTTCTGAATGTTGAAAGCATGTGTAATGTTTATATGAATAGCTGCCTGCTCATCATGGTAATGGTATTAACAAGGACTGTTTATGGAAGTGATGTTTTCCAAGCGGGGATCTTCAGTGCATCACTTTTGGATTTTTGCAGTCAAAAAAATTGACTTCAATTAAATCCTCTCTTCCCTGATGTCTCTATGTTGTTGTTAAAATCTGCTTTAATTGGCTTGAAGGTGGTACTATACAAATGAATTTGGGAACTGAATTTGGAGTTACTTTTGAGCCTACTATATTAAAGCAACAATCTCCACTTTTAGCTTTTTTTATATGATCTGAGAAGGGAAGAAGAATGTCTTAACATAGTAGATAACAGATGTTCATCAGAGGGCAAATTCATCTGTGGCATGAATGTGCAATTACCCATTGATTGGAGCACAGGTGTACTTTGCATCTCTGGAGAATTTATCAACAATTTGTTTCCTGTTCCACCTCTGTTCCAGCCAAGTAAATCTGAGATGAAGAAAACTGAGCAACACGTGGGGAAAACTGGAAAAAGAGTAACTGTAGGTGTAGTTTGAAGTGTTGCTCTCATCATCTTTGTATTTCTGATAGCTTTGTGTGACAATCCACTTATCAAAGTAATTATTTGTTACCTGCCAGACACTTAGCATTATAATTTATCCTGACAAGTGTATAATAAACCTGAGACTTTTAGAGCTGAAGAAGTACTCTATATGTGAATAAATACTTAAGGAGTTTTGGGTTGGACATCTAATTCAGTTTCCCCCCCCAAAAAAACGTTTTCTTTTGGCTTCATCTAATTCTGTAAAAAAATGGGATGGCAAATAAACCAATTCAGCATCAATCTTATTAGGGAATCTGGACAGCTTTTTAGAGCTGAAGGATGAAGCTAACCATTAACTTAGAGAACTTTAGACAGGGTAAAAATAACTCACTAAAATTTTCACTAAAAACGTTAGTTCTCAGACCAGAACAGTTCAAACTCTTCTCATTTCCTTAAATTTCTTATATATTTAAAATAAGCAAATGTAAAGTAAGCATGCTGGTTAAAAAAAAAAAAAAAAGGCAAAAAACCAAACCAACGACAACAAAAACACATATTTGTCAGACTTAAGGTATGCTACATGTTTTTGTTTTAAAAGCCTGGACTAGGTAGTTAGTGAACTCCAGCACTGCAGTCTGGTTAGTGCACCTCAGGAATGATTCTTTCCACATGCTTAGTCTTTAAATAAGAAAGACTGTCTGAAGAAAAAAGTTTGAACTACTCCAAAATATCCAGTTCCCTATTTGTGAAGTCCCAGACCTAAACACGTATAAAACAAAGACTCACTGGCTGTAGTAGGGGGAGAACTGCCAGAGGTTATATGTTCTGATGTGGCCTTGCTTAATCAGAAGTTGTTGAAGCAGGGCTGCTCTGTCACTACAAGTTTTCCTTAGTTGATGTATTGTTCTCATGCCCTCTCTATGAATGTTCATTTACATAAGTTTTCAGAAATGCAAATTCAATGCCTATATCTTTTCCTTTCCTCTTTAAAGGGTATATATGTTATCAAGTGGAAAGCATGCACAGAAACAATACACTCAAATTTATAACCAGATGAAAATAATGCTATGAGGGCAGCATTGTGCTCTGGGATTGAGAAGTTGAATATGTGTGAAGTGTGATTCAGCATAGTGAAGGTGATAGTTCAGTTACCTTGCAAAAAATAGCTCTGGCTGGCCTGCAATGCAGTTCTTTCTGTGTCTACAGTTCTTTGGATATAATATATCCCAACACAGATACTTGGTAACCATCACCTGATTTATTGGGCTTGTTCCCTTCCAATATCCAATTTCCTGACTTGGGATGTTTAAAGAGGCCTTTTTTTTTTTTTCTTCTTTTCTTTCTTGGGAGGCCCATGATTGTCACAATTTCAAAGGTTTTCTGTGTGGTCATCATTAACCTTATTCAGTTCTAACTGTAAACTTCCTAGGTTTTGAATTAATGGTAAAGAACTCTTGCCTACATAGAATACTATCTTGACAAATGTGCCAGTCTCTTCCTAATGACAGTCTGATGTCTGAAGGCTAAATTAGTTGACTTACAAAGCTTTGATGCACTGAGGCATTAGGACAAAAAATGGGCAATTACACTTGTCAGGAAACCACAGTCATGTGGCCAATGTGTCTTACTCTGTACACCTTCCTGGGGTAAAAAAAAAATAAAATAACCTTATTGTATAAGAATAATGCAACTGGAGGTTGCTCCAGTGCTGTTGTCTTGGTCACCCTGTTGAGGAATAGAGGGGCCCTTCATTCTTCAGATCTTTCTCCAGCAAGAATTGCTGCTGGTGCAATCCAGGATTGTCTTTTATCCACTCCAGTGTGATTCCTGTTTTCCTTCTGTGTTTAATCTTGCAAGATACTAGCATGAGCTATGAGGCTCAGTGATAGGTGGCTTTATTTGATAATCCCTAAGACATGGGCTAGAGTGTTTTTCAGTATCCTGCATTGCCTTTTATTGCACTGGAGTATGAATAAAGAATCACAATCACAAAATCATAGAATGTTAGGGGTTGGAAGGGACCTAGAAGGTCATCTATACCAACCCCCCTGCCAGAGAAGGGTCACCTAGACCAAGTAACCAGGAACAGATCTAGGTGGGTCTTAAGTGTCTCCAGAGATGGAGACTCCACAACCTTCCTGGGCAGCCCGTTCCAGAGCTCTGCCACCCTTACTGAGAAAAAGTTCTTCCTTGTGTTGACCTTAAACCTCTTGTGCTCCAACTTGCACCCATTGCCTCTCGTCCTGTC
>JANHGL010024949.1:5368-34668 GCA_024611195.1 Ceyx melanurus | reverse complement strand
ATCCAGAGAGACCTGGACAGACTGGAGAGCTGGGCAGGGAGAAATTTAATGCAATTTAATAAGAGCAAGTGTAAGGTACTGCATCTGAGGAAGATCAACTCCATGTATCAGTACAGGCTGGTGGCTGATGTACTAGAGAGCAGCTCTGGAGAAAGAGACCTGGGGGTCCTGGTGGACAGGAGGATGACCAAGAGCCAACAATGCACCTTTGTGGCCAAGAAGGCCAATGGCATCCTGGGATGCATTAGGAGAAGTGTGTCCAGCAGGTCAAGGAAGGTTCTCCTCCTGCTCTACTCTGCACTGGTGAGACCCCACCTCGAGTACTGTGTCCAGTTTTGGACACCCTAGTTCCGAAAAGATAGAGATTTACTGGAGAGAGTCCAGCGCAGGACCACCAAGATGATTAGGGGAGTGAAGCATCTCCCTTCTGAGGAGAGGCTGAGAGAGCTGGGGCTCTTTAGCCTGGAGGAGAGGAGAGTGAGCGGGGGACCTCATCAGTGTCTATCAATATGTTAAGGGTGAGTGTAGAGAGGATGGAGCCAGACTTTTTTCAATGTCATCCAATGACAGGATGAGAGGCAATGGGTGCAAGTTGGAGCACAGGAGGTTTAGAGTCAACACAAGAAAGAACTTTTTCTCAGTGAAGGTGACAGAGCTCTGGAATGGGCTGCCCAGGAAGGTTGTGGAGTCTCCATCTCTGGAGACACTTAAGACCCGTCTAGATCTGTTTCTGGGTGGCTTGGTCTAGGTGATCCTTCTCTGGCAGGGGGGTTGGACTAGATGATCTTCTAGGTCCCTTCCAACCCCTAACATTGTATGAATCTGTAATCTGATTCTTCTTAAGATGGTCAACAGGTATTTGAAGAGACCAGAGATCAATGTTTTCTAAACGTGTCAGTGGTAATTAAAGTGCAGTTGTTGCTTTCCTGAGATTGCTGTGGTGTGAAGTCCTGATTTTGTATTGTTTTTGTAAAAGGAAATTGGGTGTACCATTGTGGCAAACCCAGCAACCAGGTTCCTGTGAAAGTGTACATGAAAGAGACTCATGTCTCTAGACATTGCCTTCCTGCAATAGTGTTTCTATAACAACTTGAGGAATCATTAATAAATTTGAAACATAGCTTCTCCCTCTAAGCATTTCTTGCAGCAGAATGGGGGCTTCTACTGGATTTCAAAGAGCATCATGTTTACTGTTATTCCCTGAGTGAAATAAATTACATTTTCAAGCAGAATTGAGCTAAAAACATTGTATTGAAATCCCACTGATGTCTCTGAGAGTTATCCCGCTTGCTTAAACAAGTAATTTATAACATTCTGTAAATTAACTCCTTCAAAACATGAAAACAGTTTCTTGTAGGACTGTTCTTGTAATATTTTCTCTTCCTTAAGTTGTTTTTCTCTTGTAGCTGGAGATTTGAAAATAGCTGAATATATTTCAGTTTTTAAGCCCACTTACTTTTTTTTTTTTAGTTTTTCTATTGTTTACCTCTTAGAACAGTTTCAAATGTTACTTCTGAACTGAGAACTTCTTAATGATGCTTTTTTCAGATGTGTATTTCATGGGATTATAAAAAGCAGATTCTGATCCCATTTCTTAGTAACCATTTGTTCTTGTGGTTGTCAGTTAATTTGTCTGTTCCTCAGTTTCTGAAATAAAACTAAGCTTGTAATTAGATGTTTTGTAATTAGATGTTTTGCAACTGTCACGTGGTGAACCAGAATGAGAAAGGGTAGTCATGAAAGATTTTATTTTTTTTTTAGAAACTCTAGTAACCTTGTGCTTTAATATATTGATGTTCTTATGTTTCTTCAAAAGTTGTACCTTTGTACTTGCCATCCTTAAAAAAACAAAAATGAAAACGAAACAAGCAAACAAAACAAACCCCAAAACACCACCACCACCCACCCCTAAAAAGTAGTTTTCTGCACGTTGGCTTTTGTTGCATTGCAAGTTCCCCAAAGTTTTAGGAAAAATACACATCATTAAGCTAAATACTCAAAGCCTTTAAACATATTGAAGGAGCATTCTGTCTGTGCTTTAATTTGATAATGCTACATCTGTTCCCTGGTTGTCATTTACAATAGAATGTGATTTAGAACTGTAATAAATATTGGCCAGTCCTCATAGTAGCCTGACTTTCATTTAACATTATTCTTCCATTTTAATCTTCAGGGATAGCAGATTTTCCTTGCAGATACAGTCTTCCCCAATAATGGCAGAATTTCCTCAGTGAAAATGGAATGTTCTAAGAACCTGTAATATGCACTTCCTTAAAAATATACTAGGAAATGATTTATTTTCATTAGGACTGCTAATACCATGCACCAAGCACAGCATCACCAAACCAGATAGAACAGTTAATCCAAAAGTCAGTTGTGGAATCACAAATATAGCCTCCATAGAATGGTCCTGTGTGTTCTAGAAAGCAGCTTTGATTATTCATATTTTACATAGTCCTTATTTCTTTTATTGCTGTATGTGATGAGTAACAGTGTGCTGTCCAGAACATTGGGTTTTTACAACTCCTCCTTTTTGTGACCATCTGTTGCTCCATGCCAACTCTATCTGCTGTTATTTAAATGTCTCAAATATATGTTCAGAAGACAAAAATATACAGGTGTTGCTGAGTAAAGTTAAAAGGAACTCTGCTAATACTTTTGCATTCACTCAAGCTTGTTACTGAAGTCATTTTGGGATGCAAAGCCCCAGTCAATCCACTTACATTGCTGTTGAATCTAAAATGCCAACTCAGAGCGGTCTCTTGTTTGCCATATAATTTTCAACCATTGACTGTGTTCTATGATGTCCTCAGGAGGCTATTAAGAAAGCAATTTAGTGTGGGAATACAAAGTGTAGTGATAATAGTTTGCCATAAACTGCATAATTGAGGAATATTATAGATTTTTAAAGCTCATTTTCTTTGTTTCATCTTCTGCTTTGGATTAATGTGAAGACCATTGCAGACAATGGATGGATGATAGCTGTTGCATTCATGAACTTTGGATCAGAGTGTATACGAGTTAATGAATAGAAGCTGATGGTTCCTGTTGGGCAAGCAGGTTCTGGGAAATAAAATTAATGGAGTTTTTTACGGATCTTTTCTGCTAATAATCAGAGCACCAACCTTGATTTCCAGGCCTCTTGTGTGCTTTTACCATGTGCTTCCGATGAGAAATTCTTACTCTTTTTGTCAGTAAGAATCACACATGCTACCTGTTCAGCACACTCCATATCCTCCAGAATTAGTAATATTATTAAAGTATTAGTTAAGTGTAATAAAATCGTATTAGCATAACCAAGTACACTGTCTCTCGGAGCATGATACTGGAGAGGGTTCAACGGAAAATACAATACTTAATATATCAATGTTCAGTAATGCCAAAGCCAAAAAGGAGGATCAGCATGTTCCTGCTGATTTGAGGAGTCAGGATCATCTACCTATATTAAAATAATCTACCTATATTAAAATTAGAGTTGCAATATGGTAGGTTTGGTTCTTGTTTAACTCATGGGGATAAGAGTGTAATACATGTAAGTAATACACAGTGTTACTGTGGAGTTTAGTTATGGATGAGGTCTTCAGAGTGGTGAAAATCCCAAGGAATTTTGCTTATCCTAACCCAAGAATTACACCTTAAATGTAAAATAGACACTAGCAGACAGGGAGGTAGAAAATCAATGAAAATTTAAACTATTCATTGATGTAGGTTGTGGTTTTGTTATATCCATGGCCTAATTGTTGAGCTTCCTGGTAACAAAGTAAGTTATGAAAGGCGACTTTTGAAGGGAGCGGGGCAGTGCAGTAATTTAGTTTCTTGTTCAGGAAGAGTTGTATCCCTGCCTGGTCCTGCAAGGTCAGACAATATGCAAGGACAGAAATAAGTTAATCTGTCACATAAATACTCTGTTACTGAAGCTGGTAGACAGACTAGATCTGGCAATTGAGATTTACAGACATACCTATGATGTGCTGATAGGCAGGTGCTTGAAAAAATGGTGGGGTGGTACCCAGTACAGGATAAGATGCATTAGTGATGTTAGTTCACTCCAAGTAGCACTTAAACAGAAAACATGGCAACCCTGTTCTCCCTGCTGCAATTAATCATTAAAAGAGATGGAGACAGCCTTATGAAAATATCAGAACAATTTGTTAATTAGCTTGTCCATTCAAAAGCACGTACAGGTACAATGAAATAATTTAACTGGAGTAAGTGGAATTCCAGTTTCTGTGGAAAAGCAGATTTAGAATTTTACATCTAAGCAAGGGCAAACAGTCAAATAGTTCTTGTTTGGAGTAAAAACATTTTTAAATTAGAAAATTTCAGATTAACATAGTGCTGAACCAAATCTTAAGCAAAAGAAATACCTGGAAAAGCTATCCTGGGGACTTAGATGGGCCTTAATCTAGAATTTTCTCCAATGTCAGGTGTTTGCTCCCTGTTATCTGCAGCAGGGTCTGTCCTCACATTTCATTTCTGCTTCTAGTAATTTGGATTTTAATTGCTAAGAATTTATTTTTGGTCTTCCTTTTTCCAACCTCATCAGTTTAAGAAAATTAAATGCCTGACAATGATCAGGATTGTTAATCTTTTGTGCTTCATAATTTTTTTTTAATATATTTTTTTAAAGCAAAGATATATTTAGCTTCAGACTCGTGTGGCCAACACATTCTCTCTCCATAAGATTTCTCTATTTTTGGAAGCCCACAGAGATTTTAAAATAAATTGAATTTACCTGTGTGTATTCTCTTTGTATTTGGCTCTTGCCTGACCCACCTCTCATCTGGCCAGCGTAGAGATTTGGATGAATGTGATTATGTAAAAAAAGCATATTCTTTGTTTAGCATTTATTTTAATTGCTACTTCTAGGAAGTGCTTGCACTTTCTTGGTTATTTTTGCCTTTTTTTAAAAAAAACATTTTTTCTACAGGAACTTTTGTTTGAAATGACGATGACCTCACTTTAATCCATCGACTATATCATCACTAGTTCCTAGTTATGTTAATATAGTAGGTAATTGCAAGCTTTGCTTGCTTGTTGAATGCTTACTTTATTCAGAAACAAATGTGTCTTTTCTCAACTGAATATGATTCTGGCTTGGCTGAAATTAGTAGCCCAGTACTTTGTTATTCTGCCCTGTAATCATCAACCCTACAAAAGTAGCTTTCTCTCTCACACTTTATGTAGGAAATTTGTCTTTGTCAACCGCATTCCCTTATTCTGCATAGACAAGGATGTCGCTCTGCTTTATTAGGTGCTTCAGAACTATTCTGTGTTGCGTGGGAAGTCTCAGAGGAGGGATTTGACCAGTTATTTGGGTCAGGGATCTTTTCCCTGTGCAACATTTTCAATCTAGCTATTGCAGTATTATGCAAACACTTGCAAACTGGAAGATGAAACATACTGTAAACAAATGGGATATTTACTAATATACTTTGTGCAAGCTGTAAATAACAAACAACAATTATGATGAAGTGCCTAGTCCACATCTGCCAGGAAATTGTTTGATTTTCTTTTTAAAAGAAAAATTTTGAGATGGTACTTCACTAAAAAAGAAAGGGGTTTTGTTTAAAAATCTGTACATGTCCTATCTTCCTTGAATTTGAACTGCTAGTTAAATCCCAATAATATTTTTTTTCTCTGTCATTCCTAAAAGTACCACTATCAGGAAAGTTTTTGTAGGTAAAACTTAGGAGGCACTTATTTTAATGGAGGAAAAAAACCAACAACTCTAATAGGATAGTTTTGTTCTTTTTCTGTATAGAGAATGCTGAATTATTTTCCCTTTCAAGCAGCCAACTACAAAGTGAAAGAAAATGTTAAGTACTTCAGATAGCTGCAGCAAAGCTAAAGGTTGAATAGAAATCTCTGCTTTGCTGCTGACAGTGGTTCTGATGTTTTTCTGGCAGTTTGTTTATCAGATGGAATTATTTCATTCATCACTATCTTTTTTTTGTTTGTTGAAAAGACCAGAATTGGACTTCATCTCTTTTAATCATGGTTAGTAGAACTGATACAAAAAGTGTCAAACAGTGGTGCTGAGAAAGCTGGTAAATTTAACACTTATTTTTTAAAGAAAACTGAACTTGCACATGTGAAAATGAAACTTTTTTCTCACCTTATCTTGATGTTTAATCATAGACTTTGCAACTCCCATTTTCCCTGTCTGGCACTTACAATTTGACACAACTACTCATATTGTTCTCCAAACTCAAAAGCTCAAGGGAATGCCTGTAAGCACATAGTAATGATACAATTTTTCTGGATTAAATTCACTTTTATCATTCCTAAAAGAGGAGATAAGTTTGAAATGCTAACCTGCCCAGTTTCTCTCTAGTGCAATGTCTTCTTTATGTCTCAGAGGGAAAGCAAGAAACGTGGCTTATATAAATAAAATTAATATTTAGGAAAACAGAGGTGCAGCCAGGTTTTGTATGTCCTCTAGGAGAGGCACATATTATTTTATTGAAATGACTTCATTGTTACAAAACACAAAGTTTGAAGACTGATCTGCTTCGATACTGAATGTACAGTGTTAATTTTGACTGTGTGTATTTTTTGTTCTAAGTGTTGGCTTGAGTTTCTAAGCATTTGAGCCAAGAAAGTGCTCACAAAAATCTTACTGCCATTGTTAAATGTATCCTTTTCATTACCAATGCAAGTACCCTATAAGCAATATGCAGAATGACCACAGTACAAAGCCAAAATAGATTTAAAGCCCCAACTCTGCTCAGTCCATGTTTTTTATATTCCTTGTAATTGTTGTTCTTTTGAAAATAGAAATGAAACCATATAAAACCTCAGATTAGAATCCTTCCATGTGTCCCAGAATGGGGAGTAGAGAAGCTGCCTTCAAGCTACAGGGCCACCAACATGACTCAGTCATGGTGTCCCTGGTGGAAACTGTGCTAAGCAGAGACTTGTCTTTGTTTCTACTTCAGGCTTCTAATAAGGCAATATGTGTAAATCGAGGGTGTTTTCAGCATGGTGAGGTATTAGCTGTAATCTGGGTTAAAAACAGTTATATTTGAAACTAGTATTGAGGAGCCCAGAACTTACTTGACTAGGAACTGTTATTTTCAGTCCATGTAGAATAAAGTAAACCTAACAAATTCTGGTTATCTTTATTTCTTACTGCTGTTATATACAGCGGTGCTCTCAGCACTACACTTGCTTAAAGACTGTTTCACATTAAGCAACTTTATTCTCTGAAAAGATATTCTTGCACCTAAAGAATTACCAAATCTCAGACCTCCCTGCTTGGTCATAAGTTCTCTAAGCTTCCATCACCTCTTTGCAATGATGCTTTTAATAAGACTCCACGGTTCACATCTGGCTTTTACTACTCCAAATGTGTGTCAGAGCACAAAGAGTTCATTGTTTCAAATAAAGACCTGAGGCTCATAAGAAAGCAGTAGGAGTTGAAAGTGACTCTAAACTGACTCTAAACAAAATCCATTTAAAATGAATTCAAGTCTTCAAAATGTTTCTTGTATATTTTACATATCAAAAGCCTTAATTTCTTATTTATGAGGTAAAAACTGTATAGGCTATTCCTCGGTATTGTTTTGTCCTCCTTGCACTATAACACTTGATTACTTTAGCATCTGTCTGGTATATCTATATGTCTTTCCTATCCATAAAGGGCCAGTAAGGCTACATTTTCTGTTCAGGAAAGTATCTTTCTGTTTACATGATACCAAATACCACTGGCCTTTGGTGACAAGTAGGAATAATGTTTGCAGTGGAAACAGAATTGCCTCGTGGGCAGAGCCTATAGAAGGGGTTGTGTCTGCAAGAAAGCTCCCAAGTCCTCTGGAGGAGGAGGTAAGAGAGGGGCAAGTCCAGGAGGGGTTTACAGGCTGATGCATCAAAGTAGTTGCAAGAGGGATTGCTAATTCTGCAAGCCAAAACCTCCTGTGCTTTCCAAATGTTAAGAGAGCTGGCTTTCTAGAAAGCACTTTTTCAGCTGAAAGCAACACCTGTGGAATTACCTTTTTTTTTTTGCTGTCCAACAGAAGGCACTTGCACAAATCTCCTTTTACAGAGTGCAGAAATACATTCACTTCAAGAATCATGTTTTTTAGCCCTTGATTAGAAGTGTTGCAGAATTTTACCATACCTTATGGAATGGATACATGGGGCAAGCAAGGGGAGTTGGGAGGCCTGGCTCTGTGTTGCTGTTGCTGTGGGATTGTTTTGTGTAGTCTGTGTTGGGAAGTTCTTTTCACTTTGCTGTATTGTTGCTTTCCACGTCCTACAATTTCTTTCTGGTTCATTTGAACAAATGAAGAATGGGGACAGTTTCACCCTGCTACATGCTCTCAGCTGTGTTGTCTTGGATTTTCTCCCAGCCTACCTGTTTCTATTTTTCTAGCTAATTTAGCTGTCCAGCATCTAGCAGTTGAGCTAACTCTACTCAGAGCTTGTAAGAGATGCTGGAAATGACATTTTGCTGTGCCATGGAGGCACCTTGCTTGCTTTAGTAAGGCACTTTGCTTTTGTACCAGTTGTTACAGCTGATACTTACAGATGACACCATAATATTTGTGCTGGCTTTAGGCAGGTTGACTAAGATAACATCAGGCTGTGTCTTTTTGTGCTACCATATGGTCTCCAATGTTACTGCTCAGTATTACTTAGTTTGTACAAAGAAATAAAATGTAGTGGTTCATATGAATGTTCTTTTATGTAAATCCATGATACTTTACTAAACAAATGATACTTCTGGAGAAATAGAAAGTTTGTGACTGTGAAGTTACATATAATCCTACTTAAAGCATACTGGAAAACACAAATGATAAAGCCAACTCCAGCATGATGTTTGAATAAAGCAACATTTTCATATTAATTTAAGGAATAAGGTTTTAATAAAAATGTTCATATCTAGAGCTGGTAAGTTCATTAGATTTTATCTCCATGAGATTCAGTGACATGGGGAAAAATAAAAAGAAAAATCTTGGGTCGTGTACATACACTAATTCATCTTAAGATAATAGTGCAGGGGAAAAAAATATTATGACTGAGTTTGTACTTCTATAGCTGGTTTTACTGAGAAGGTAGCCTGCATAGCTTTTCTGTCTGTTTTTTGTTGTTTTGTTTTTTTCCTGTTGTAGGTTGCTAGGAACCCAGGGTCAATTTTAGCTGGCTCTGTTTAGTTGAAGCCTTTGCTTTGCTGTTTGGGCTTGGTAAGTGCCCTAGTTGCTGTTGACGTTCAGAGGAGCATCTGTGAGGGAGCTGATGGGATTTAGGGGGCAGGTTAAGGTGCACTGCAATTATAGAGTCTTTAGAAGTGAATCTTAAGCATAATAACCTACTATAGCCTTTGATTCAATGAAAAGTGATGAAGAAACAATTCTTAGAAAGTCAAGCAAAATATGAACAAATTAATTTAATTGTAAAATTTTGGTGTTTCTGGTTTTCACCTGAAAACAACTGATGGGCACAATTTGTAGGTCAGAGTGTGAATTTTGTTTGGCAGCTTGTTCACAGCACACTTGGCTGGACTGTAGTCCAGTCATCACAGGGCTGGCTGCCAGCTTGACCTTGGTGGGGCTGGCAATCTCCAAGTCAGCCCCATCTGTGAGATAGAGGGCTTGTGTGTCTCTGTGTGCTTATGGATGCTTATTCTGCTCCTTTTCAGTTTTCTGATGTGACAGATGTTTTCTTGGAAATGGCATTGTATTTAATTTTTCTTCTATAGAGATTGATTTACTTACTTTTTGTAATTCTTGCCAGTAAAGGGAAATTTGGTTTTCTAGAGTCATAGCAACACCTGTGGTTTGGTGTCTGAATCTACTCCAAAGTAAGAAGGATTTGGCCTTCTTTTTGGCTTTGGTCAAAACATCACAAGAGCATTCAACCCACGCAGAGACAAGTTATAAGAATAGTTAATACAAACATATTTCTACAAATGCAGCTTGCCCTTTTCTTCTAATGCAGGTATAGATATTCCTTAGCTAATTTTCTTAGGTACTAAATGGCAGACTTCCAGTATCAATACATTTTTACTGTTTTGTTGGTATATTTATTGACCAGCATGAAATGCCTAGAAAAATTCAAGATAAGGTCTCCTGCACCTCCAAGTTCTAAACAGTTGCTTTTGTAACTCACAACACAATGAGAAGTAGAACAGAGCAATTGAATACAGGAAAGATCACCAAGGTCTGAAGGAAACAAATACAAGGGAACATACTTGGTGAACAAGCTCAAGCTTTTACATTGAACAGTCACAAGAAACTTTTACCTTCTGAGGGCAAATAGTGTTATCTTGGACCATTTCCTCCTTCTGGAGCAGATAACTACTTTGGCCAAGAAGGTTTCTTTTCATTCCGTCTCTCATTGTGTGTACTGATTTTTGCCTGTAAACCTTTCATGCTTACATAAGGTTAGAGCATCAAGGACATTTTGCTTTTCCTACTAAAAGATCCAGTGTGATGGAAGTACAGAATGTAGTTTCATCTGTTGCAGCTCCTCAGTTAATACAAACTTCTGCAGAGCCACTGAAATTGCAGGGCTGACTACCAAATCGTTTTTATCTGCTTCTGCTGAATTGTAGGTATCAGAAAGGTTGTGTGTGTGTGTGTGTGTGGTTTTTTTCTGTTTTATTTCGTTTAGTACTCCCTCACTTGATCTTTAAGCACATGGCAGTTTAATGATATAAACTCTGTGATAAATAAACTGAGACATTGTCGTTTGCCTGCCAGTTGCCAGAGGAGGAGAAAGAACAAGGCAGAGATGATTTTCTTCACCAAGATGCCAAGAAGCCTCTTTTATTAATTTACAGCTCTTTTTATACCCTTTTAACTTCAAGGCAATTGGACAAGAAGCCAGCCATCCCCTGGGGTGACTGGCTGGGGTGCCACAACATCCATAGTCAAATCATCTTTCTACTGTTTTACAAACAGCTGCCTCCAAGGTCACAGCTGGTGGGAATCTTTGCGATCCCACAGGAAGGAAAATTCCATGCAGTAGTATTTTAACATCCACAAGGCATGTTGTTGTTCAATGTTTAGGGACATACAACTTACTATAAGTAGCAATAATTAAGCTAAATTTCCTAATTGTAAATTATTTTTATTACTATGTTCCCATTTAGGCAGGGTTTATCCATTGCCACCAAAGAGTACCTATTTGAATGGTAATTTTCTCACCTTCAACAGATACCTACTGTAGCTTGATTTTTTTTTCAGAAATGCTGGCTACCTAAATCATATGAAAAGTTGTTTGGGGTATGTGAGTTTGACAACTTTGAAAATAAGACTTTTGAGTTATAAAGTGTTGTCCAAAGTCTTCCAAAGTTCAGTCAGTTCTTTCACTGGTGAAATGGCAGTATTCAAGTATTCAAGTGTTTAGTCCAAGTGATTTGGACTGAGTAAAACGCAGTATAGTATAAATGAAGTCTTGAGGGCCAAACATGTCTAAAGCTAAAATACAGCACTACCCAACTTGGACCTCCACCTCCAGTTTAATGACACCAGAAACAGAAACAAGTCTGAAATGTTATCCAAGACAGATCCATCTTCATCTTGAGCCAAAAACTCTTAAGTCTTTCTATTGTCTACTTTGGGAATACACCAGGCTCTAATTGTCCGTCCCTTCAGTGAGAAAGTTGACCTCTTGACTGATTTTCTTTTTTTCTGAACTAATTTCTCGTTGTGTTTGCAAAGAGACAGTAGATGACACTGAAGTGACTCATACAAATACAACTGAGATTTAAAAAAATAATAATAACAAGAATGCTTCTCTTGCTCTTATGTCCTATAAAAGAATACTGGTACAATCATGAGTGGAAGTCAGTGGAGTTTTTCCATTAACCTAAGCAAGGTCATAGAAAAAAAGAATTTTTCATGAAGCTTAATAAGGATGAGCTATATCTTCACACACTTCTCTGTAATCTGTTCTACAGCAGATCAATAAAACAACTGGCTATTAAGTGACTGAAACACTTGTCTATTGCAGCCAACTGTTTTTTTCAAAACTGAAGCATCCTACTACTTTTTGTTTTTTTTTTTTTTTTTAAGCTTAACACCATGAAAGACCTTGGAGAAGCTGTGTGTTAAGGAATGTATAGTTTTTATAAATCGACATTAGAAAAACACTCATGAAAAAATGTTTTATGGATAACACGCTTCTGTTGTAACTGTGGCATCTCAATACTTCTGGTAATTCTGTTTTACTTGACAATGCCAAGAAACTGCAGCCCATATATATATCTTTTATGAATTTTTATATCCAAGAAGGATTTAGAGGTCACCCACTTCCTCAAAGTGTTTTCTCTTCAGGTAAATCACAAGTACTGGTCTTTTGAAAGACAAAGTGCAGTAATGAGATGTCTCCTTCTTCCTCGAGAAATTTGGAACTAGGAAAGAAATTCTGTGGGGAAACCAAATGTAACCATCTAATGTTTTATGAAGAATGTTTTCTTCTCTAGGGTTACTATATTGTGTTTTTATTATAATCAATCTTGTTAAACAATGAGGCAGGTAACTCTGTCCTTACTTTTAATGAGTGGTTTCAAAATAAGTGCTGCTGTTTATCAAGTTAAGTGCTTAATTAGTGTTCCCTAGGCCATTTACAAATACACCTTGAAACAGTCTATCACTGTAAAGATTCATTTAAGTAATTTTGTGGTCTGGGGGAGATGTGAAGTAATTTTGTTCTCTAGAGAGAATTTCAGAAACTTGTCTTGATGTTCCCTGGTTCTCTAAGTAGGCTCACAGGTAGAGTTGTGGATTTGCATTGGGGTTGTCACTTGTGACGTAGCTTTATTTTCAGCTTTAGACAGTCACTGTTTCTAAAACTATTTGCTTTGTTCAGGTGCTGATACAAAGCCCTTATCTCACTTTCAAGCAACCCATGGCTTGTGTGGTGGCTTCCCACTGTGACTCAGATGACCAAAAGAGCATCCACTTCAGTGATCAACAGGTTATGATAACAAGAGAATGAAGAGACAGTGATTTTTCTTTTAACAACCAGCGAAAGTCGCTTCCTTAAATCAACATTAGTAAAAAAAATCTATTCAAATAGGCAGTGCCTACCTGCTATGAGGTTGGCATCCTGAGTAATGTTTTATATTTTATGTATATTCAGTTTTTCATCAGTGTCTGTGGGCTTTATGATGTTTTTTTAAACAACTTTGCTTCTGAAAATGCATTAATCTTCAGGTTGGAGCTCCTTGGTCATTATGTTACATGCCAGTAGCAACGAGAGAACTTGTTAAAAAATGTTGGTCTCTTTTTTTGGTAGTGTATAAATCTTCTGGTCATTCTTGGGCCCCTATTGTGCTGAGCAATGTACAACTACATAACAGGAAGATAGTTTCTTTCCCAGGTATTATAAGGTAGATATAACCTTAACAATTAACATGTGGAGGCAACAGATTGAGAGAGCACAAGTTAATGATGATATAACTATAATTAAAGTATTAGCAGTGGTTATTTTACAGCAGCTGTTTACTTGTCTGGAACAACCTATGCAGATAAAGTAACAATAATATTGGTGAGACTGTAGTTTCTAATAAAAAAACCCAACCTCAAACTCAAGAAGTCATTACAGTTACCAACTTGTCATTAATGCAAACTCTTCTTCCCCATTATTTGCAGTCATTAGTGATTTTTCAAAGAATCATGAAGGTTGGAAAAGACCTCTAAGATCATTAAGTCCAACTATCAGAACAATTTTTGAACAATTGCTGCACCTCTTCAAAATCTGAGCCAGAAGATGTTTCTTGTGATGGTCTTAAAACATCTAATGTAGTGAGATGTGGATTTGTTTCTAACTCATGTTACTTTTGACAGGTATTTTTTAAATTCCCATTGTGCTTTTTGAGGAGGTGTTAAGGCTACAATTATGAGTTTTTAAAGGCTTGTCCATTCTTGGTCACACTCCTAGAGTCTATAATTTTAAAAATTGATAGAAAGACAAAGGCAATTCACATAACTGTGGAACCATGCTGAGTGAAACCCTAAGAAACAAATGGAAGGTGAGGCTGGAAGGAAAGCACCCATTTAATTTTTTTTAAAATGTGGAGATATGGTGCCTGATGGGAAAGAAAATGAAACCCAGTAACACAGTGACAAATGCCCCTACACATACAAGTGTCTTAAATTTGATCCAACTTCTATCCATATTATTTATAAGGGGTGGGATTACATTAAAATAATATCATGGGAGAAAGCTGGCATTGCTGTGGCCATAAGAACAGAAGCAGCTTCAAGGGAAGTACCCCTTTTGAAAGAGATTGGCATTAATCATTTTTTCTTGCTGACAATGCAAAAGTCGCAGTAATGTTTTGTAGTTTATATTTTCAAATATAATAGTCAGGAATAAGCAGCTCAGGCTGAGGAGCACATGGTCTAACATAGATGAGGTCTATAGTGCTCATTCACTGCTCTTTTTTTTTATTCAGGTTTACCTGTGAAGCTAATGTGTTACCATTAAGAAGACAAGGAATTTCTCAATGTGAGAAAGTTCCAGTTTCAAATAAAATTTGGGCGTCTGTCCCCACCATGAGGTAATTGCTTTGGTCCTCAACTGGATAATTTGTAATATATGATATGAGCAAACATACCATTAGTAGTTGAAATCTTTATCATAGCCCTTCTTAAGCTAATGATGACAACTGACACAGTATAGAGGAGCTAGATGAGTAATATACACACTCCTTGGTTTTTGCTTTGCTTCAAAGAAGCGCATCTACACGTATCCACAAAAGATGAGTTGGAGAATCTCTTGGCATCAGTTAGTGCCAACAGAATCAGCAAGTTTCCATTGATTACCAAGGCCTGTTCAGTCCTCTTTGGTGGTTTCCAGTGCTCTGAGCTATACCTTGCCCCTCTGCAAATGGAATGCAGAAGCAGCTGTTCACTGAGAATAATTTATTGGGAAGAAATATGTTTTGAAAAAAATTTTCAGAACAGAGTAGAAAAAAATACTTTATTAAAAGGAAATTTATTGAAAAGACTGTCTACTTGGGCTTAGGTGATGTACCTTTGCAACACACCATTTTGTAATGTAAGCTTGCACAACCTCAGATGTGTTGTCTTTGCTCAGCACATTGCACATAATAACAGTTAAAAGTGAATTTCAAGGGACAGCTGGGCTTTGATATGAAGCTCCTCT
This sequence comes from Ceyx melanurus, assembly GCA_024611195.1. NCBI lineage: Eukaryota > Metazoa > Chordata > Aves > Coraciiformes > Alcedinidae > Ceyx > Ceyx melanurus. The sequence continues at coordinate 19,545 of JANHGL010024949.1, read as the reverse complement.
GCCTCTTTTCTGTTCATTAGGGACCTTTGGAGTGAGAGTAAAAAAAGGAGACCTTTTTATTGCACTTTTGCCTTGCACAGTGAAAGGGCAGTTTTTGAACTTCATTTATGTTTGTTGCTGTTTTTTTTTTTGGCCTTGCTGATTGGATTAGCAATATTGCTGGCTTTATTACCCTGATTAAAGTCAAGGCTCTGGGGATATGACAAATAAATTCTGCTGTAGTTCACTTGACACACACTGTTTAATCCCACTGATTGCAAGGCTTACCAAAATTGTTTAGTCACAAAACTAGTTCTAGAAGTCTAGAAGTGAGAAAAAGAAAAAAGGTAAATAAAAGAAGTGAGGAAAAAAAAAAGGTAAATAAAAGATGACCCAGGGGGAAACATGTTTATAAATCATATGCACTCATATAGCCTCTACTGAAAGTCCAGAAAATCAGAATTAGAAGTTAAGAGCTTTGGGTGGCCTTTCAGTCATGTAGTCTGTCCCTGTAATAATGCAGAATTATTTCTTCTGGTAGTGTTTTGTTTTTGTTCTGGTTGTTTGGGTTTTCTTCTTGTGGCTTTGTTTGTTTGCATTTTTTTTCTCTGGTGTTTTTATTTTTTTGTGGGGGGGGGGATGTTGGTTTGGTTGGTTGGTTGGTTTGGTTGGGGTTGGTTTGGGGTTTTTTGTGAGGTTGGTTGGTTTGTTTTGGTTGGTTTGGGTTTTTTTTTAAAGTCCGTGTAGAAAGGATATTAGGTCTGAGTTATTTACCCATGAAGCACGTACTCAGTGGTAAACACAGAAAATGCAGTAAATATTCCACTGTTGTTTTCTGTGTTCCTCGGACCTCAAGTCTCCTAAATGTTGAGGAATGATTAAGTTGGTTTGCTTGCATTAAACTATTTTTTCTCTCTGAAGATAAACAGATTAGTGGCTCTTGATTAAGAGGAATAGCGGCAGACAAATTAGTAAGCAACTGTTTTCGGTTATTATCTTTGGGATTTGGGTTGTCCTTCTCCAAATGCCTTATGTTTGCAGTCCTCAATTTCTGCCATGCTTTTCAGACAGCGGCCCTGCTTTTCTCCTACCATGTGCTGTGAAGTAATTAGGCAGACAGTAGCCACATTTAGTGGAGATCCTTCTATGCCAAGACTTTTGCAGTGTGCTATTCAATCGGCCTGCTTGCTACTGCTCCTGGCTTCTCTTGCTCTGAGACGTTTGGTTGAGTTTCCCAGGGTTCTGGTTTGCCAGCCCTTGGGAGTCATGAGAACAAGAGAGGTCCTAGTGGGTGTGAAAGTCTAAAACCTGCCCTGAGCAGTTTGTTGCTGAGAATGGAAGTTGTATAGCAGGGTTATGTATTTAATAACCTCTAAAGAAAAAGACTATTCTTGCCAAAGACCAGAAGGACATGATGAAGTTCCCCTTAAAAGGTGAATGTATGGAGCCCCCATCCTTCTGCAAATGAAGGTCTTGACTTGTCCCTCCTGCATGGGATTGTTTATTCTCCTAGAGTGTAAACTGGTAGGCACAGGTGAGCATTTTGACTAGTTTGTTGTTTCCTGCTCAACAATACTCCAGTCTTGTCCTTGACCTTTCAGTGTTATTGTTTAATTCAGCACAATAATATTAGAAATAGTCTGTTAGAAAACAGTAAATTACCTTTAGACTGTAGAAGGAGATTATATAAATGAGACATGATAAATCAAAGTCTTTTTTAAGGGTGTAATTTGTTCTAAATACTCTTGGAATGAGTTTTGTACATTTGGAAGCTGAATATTCTGAATATTACTATCTCAGTGTGGCAGAAATATGTTTTGGTGAGAATTAATTCCTTAGTAACAGAATTATGTTTGTCTACTCAGTCTCTATCCTCTTCAAGGTAGCATTTAGTTTATTCTCCTTCACAATTTTTCATTTGGATAAAGTCCAAATAAGATAACTCAGGTCTGTACTGCAGTTCACCAAGTTACTCAGGGACCCAGTCCTGCTTAGATCCTTTTCTAGTTCTCAGCTCACTGTAGTAACAGGTTCTGGGAAGTCTGAGCGCTCAAATCAAGGGCTGATGGTTTTGTGCATGTTTTTTCTGGCTTTGTGAGAAGTCACTGGACATCTTTACCAAATATGCTGAATATGAGCTCAGTCTGGACCTAAGATCAAGGAGAGATTTCATTGCAGCAGCTGCTCCTCATACTTGTATTTGTGTTGCACTGTGGGGAATGGGCTCGTCTACCCTTTGCTGTTGCCTTATCATATGAGTTATGGGGAAACTGGTAGGAATGAGGTGCCTGGGATTCCCTTTGTGCCTCTGCTTCATCAGCAGCCCCCTGTGTGTGTAATAATCCTTCAGTAATGAAGCAGGAGAGCTGGGAGCATCTCTGTTCCTGTTTAGGTGGGGTGTGGTATCAGCACAACAAGATTATTCTCAGCACTGCCTTGTTAAATGCTTTTTCCATTACTTCTCTATGCCATGTTTTAGGGCCTGGCTTCTGTATTTTTGTTAATAAATTGAAAATACACAGTAGTACTCAAACCTTGTTAAATTATGTTTGGGTTGTCTCGTAAAACAAGATAATTGTGCAATCACAGAATGGTTTAAACATCTGATTTGGATTTGAAACAAAAATGCTGTGTAATTGCTCTCTAAAACTTGTAACTCATGCATGAAATGGATGTTATCAGGCAGATGTTCTTTTATTCATCAGCATGCTCTGGCTTTTAAATACCAGGATAAGTGAAACGTGCTCAATTAGCTCAATTGTCTGTGGTTAATTATTCTGCCTAGCTTCTGGTTTCTAGGTACATCTATGCAATGTCTCCTGACAATTTTCTTCTGCATTTGATGGTGTTATACCAATGAAGTGAGCCAACACTGCAAGATCATAAAAGTTATGGGAACACTGGCACTTAAAACTGCTTCCTGAAAACTAAGGATTTAATATTAAATAGGCTTTGAACTGCATCAATATGTAAATAACTCACAACCTGCTATGGAGTTATTTAGATGAAAACTTCTCATAGCTAGACAGGATTTTAAAACCTTTTTCAGGAGTAAAACTTTAAAACTTATTTTAAGTTTTTGCTGAGCCAAAATTGAATACTCTCACTTTTGCATGCACTTCCTTTCTCCTTTGTTTCATGCCTTTTGCACTTTCTGAAGTAATTTCAGTGACATTTCCTGAGGGAGGGCTGCAAACTTCCCAAGCAAATGCTATCTCTTCCACCAATCTGTGAGTAAATTCCGAAGACAGTCTTTAAGTAGTATAGGAGGGAGCTGGTGATGGGTCTGAAAGTATTATCCTGATGAAGTACAATTCTAGTTGTCCTTTTGAAATTTCTCTTTTGAGAGACTCTTAAGTACAAATTCTCAGTACAGTGAAGTAGTTAAAGATGAGTGGGAAAAAAACCCTTTCTAACCAGAATTTCTCATGGTACTTCTGGTGCATGTTAGTGGCCTTCCCCCCTGTTGTTGGGTCTTCAGTTCTTCCTGCACATGATTTCACTGTCTAAATAATATATTTATTTTTTACTTCTGCTTGAAATCCATTGCGCTGTCACCAGATTTGCAACACATATTGATCTCTAGTCAAGCACATACTCATCCTGCCTTTAGTAGCCTCTTGCCCGTGGACTGCTGCTTCTCATTATTTCTTCACCGGCCACTGTGCTTTCTGAGATATGTCCATTATCCTGCTAAGTGCATTTGAAAGACACTGACCCTGGTGTTCTTCTAACAGAAAAGCAGTAATAAATCTCTTCTCTGAAAAGCAGTGCACAATATTTGACTTGAATCTTTCTTCCTTTTGTCCCACAGCTCAAATTTACATATATATATGTATATAAAAATATTTTTAAATGTACCATATTACAAAACATTCAAAGACTAGAAAAATTAAAACAAAATGTCATTTACCATATAAACTTGGAATACTTGGTGCAGACAAATAACCCAACTGTGGCCTTAGCTTTTAAAGCTTGTTTATGTCCAATCTGGTTTGCAGTCAGAGAGGAAAGCATAAGATGAGGCAGAAATTGCTTTTAAAGGTATTGTGGTGGACAGAGATTGGGTCTGGTTCTGTACTGAAAGAAAGCCTAATCTTTGAAGTAAAAGGTGTAGGATAGTAGTGGTTGATAAGCTTTAAGCACCTTTAAACCCAGAACTTTATTCTCATTGCCCTTTTATGCTGTGTTAACCAGTGAATATCTAAATTGGGATGTGTAGCTAAATTTCCCTTGAGGATTCAAATTAGTCTCTTCCTTCCAGCTCTCTCTTGATGATTCTTAGCAGATTTTTCTTTCTATCTATTTGTCACTAATGTAAGAAGAAATGAATATCCTCAAACCCACTCTTTTATTACATAGATAGGACCATCAATGGACCATAATCTTTCAAGTTCATTTTCTTTGTTGTGCGTCAGCTCTTAAAGGCATCATACATGATTCTAAAAAACAAAGGCAGATATGGTGACCAAGGTCCACATTACTCATAGTTCTAAATAAAACATACTCCTGAGCTGTAGATAAGAACAGCTGTAGATGCAGTGAAGCAGCACAAAGTGTACGCAGGGGCATTTCTATATTCTGCAGGACAGAGACCTACGAGGAATCCTCCTTCTTCCAGGAGAATTATAAAATCCTGAATTAATTACTAGGAGAGGGAAGTTTAGGTCTTAAAATAAAATAAAATAACCACCATATAACAAAGCACCTCCTAATTTTATCAGAAGTACTTGTCACAGTTTAAGATATCATGTACAAGAAAGGCTTTCAAACTAATTTTAGAAGTCTAAACCAATGAGCAGATCCCAAGGTGCAGCATAAGGCTTGAAAGGGAATGTAACGTGTATTAGACAATCTAAGAATGTATGTGTAGTCACCCTGAAATATTGTTAAATTAACTTCAAGTTGCCTCATGATAAAAATGGATTTTTTCTTTCTCTTTTATTAGACTTCCTTCAGGAGAAGGAAAGCCAAAATCATATTTGTTAATTTGATATGTGACTAAGCACCTCGAAATCTAGTCTGTGGAGTAAAATAAACTAGGAATCAACACAAGTTTCCTTCTGTTCAAACCAGAACTTGCTAGCTGAAATTTCTGTGGCTTTTTAGTGATCTACTCTGGCCGTGCTCTTCAGGAATGTCAGATTCATGGCTCTTATTAACCAATACGTGATCTCCATCATGGGCAGTAAGGAGACAATGGAAATATGGTATTTCCTTGCAGTACTTATTGGAAAAAAGAAAGAAAAACAAACAAACAGCAACAACAACAACAACAAACACAAACCAAAAACAAAAGAGAAAGAAAACCCAAAGCACTGTGTACTTCTATAACCAAAATGGGGGATGTCACTTTCCTAGAAAATTCAGGTCTCCCACCACGTAGTGAAAATGGACAACGTCTTAAAAATCTCCATCTCTATATGTCACAAGAGTATTGCTCTAGAGGAGTTGAAGGTGGATGCTGCAGGAGGCTTGCCTCAGGTAGCCAGGGATGCTGGTTTCTTTCTTAGTGGCAGAAGATTAATTCCTTTGATTTGTAGCTCGTGGCTTGAATCATGCTGCAAAACAGGAAGGCATTTATGAGTTCTTAGCAGCTGGAGGACTAGATAATTTTGCAGCTAATTTTTTTTTTCCTTTTTTTTTTTTTTTCTGATTACCTAGTAAAGGACTTAGAATAAGTTCAGCTTAAGCCACTCTGCTACTTGCATAAAATTGTCTTCCTTTGGTGTGACAAAAAGACATGAAAATCAAAACCCTCCAGTATGTTGTGATTTAGTGTTTTCAGATGAAAGATACTACTCAAGAATGCCATTGGTACATCCTTAACCCAACTGGAGGTGCTTATGTCCTTAAATTACAAGTGATTATGACTTGGCTGTAGATTAATCCAAGATCTAGATATTAATCCAAAAAGCTGACCTCTTTTGAAAGCTGGGTATTTCAAGATGGTCCTTAATTTTGTTTTATTTCTGCTGTTGTGTTTTTTTTTGTTTGGGTTTTTTTTGTGTGTGTGGGTTTTTTTGTTTTGTTTGGGATTTTTTTTTGTGTCCATACCTTCTTATTGAGTGGCACCCCACACAGAGCAGAAATAGAGCAGACTACCTTTAATAGACTTAAAAACTATTTATACCATATATTTTATTTACCTCTCTGGTTTTGGACTGATAAAGAAATAATTTGATTTGGCAAAACTAAACTGTACATTACACAGCACTATTTAAATCCTTTCCATTCAGAAGCTTCTGCTGACTTGTTAATGAGTATGAAGAACTCATGAAATAATTTTAGTAGTCATATTGTTTGCTATGATGAGAGTTACATTAATGAGGGCTAAGTGAGATTCATTGATCTTGGACAAGGTAGGAGAATAGTTAATTATTTAATCACAGAGATGATGAAACTACATTGGGGAAGATGGGTGGTGAGATGAAATGGCTGTTTTTTGGGATGATGATGTTGCAGAGGAACACAGCACCCCTCAGACCGTGGAAGGGGTTTGAAATGAGCAAACTCAGCCAGCATAAGCAGATGTGTTTTATTAATTTCTCTATAAAATTGTTAAGAAAATGCTCTAAAAACCTTATGGTCTATTATTTGTGTCTTTGTTTCTGATCTTACTGTCATTAAATTATTTTTTTTTTCTCACTGCTGTCACTGTTAAACTATCTGGCAATGGACACCAGATCTCTGTTTTTTTCCAATATTTTCCTTATCTCTTCCTGTTGGCTTTTGGTTCCCTAGTTTAGTACTAGACATAAATCCAAAGATATTAAGAGTTTAGGGGCTGAACCACTATGAATTCTCATATTTTATGACCTATGTGCAGGCATACTTAATTTAAAATATAGGCTGAAACTTCAGTGTTTTGATGGAAACTACTTTTTTTCATTGTCTTTAGTTAAAACATTTCAGTACCCAAAATATTATATATCTGACTTCTTGTGGAAGGTCTGTTTTGTGCTTTCTTCCGGGAAGTCAGCAGGAAAAAAAAAAAATAGAGGGGTGGAAATCAGATTTCTCTCCCTTACCAGTTTGTCCACCTTCATGCCAAGAGGAACATTTTACTTAGTATAGAGTTGGCCATGTAGGAAAATTTTAAATGAATGCTCATGCTAATACAAGCCATGGCAAAACACCTATGAGTGACTGACCAGCTTATGTGTGGCACTAGGTGGGTGCTGGGGAAGGAAGCTGCAATAAATCTGTGAAAGGGAGCAATGGGAAAGGTGAACCCAGTGATGTTATTGTAGAACATCAGCAGATGATAATTAACAAGAATATTGACCGTAATCATGATAACATTAAACAGGAGAGAAGAAAATAGAACAGAGGACAAACATAACATTGTTTGAAATTGATTTTTTTTTTGTTACTGCAAATTTAAAAAAAAAAATGTGCTGCTGTAGATTAAGTGCAAAATATTTTTTAAAATACAGGCAAAAGTGTTGATTGCTTTGTATGACATGCATGGACACAAGGTACTGCTTTTTATGTTGAGTTTTGCTCTTTTTACATACCACAATGCATTAATTCTGGATTTTAGAAAGCAGATTTGTGGCATTAATTAAACATCCTTTGGTTCTTTTTCAAATATGGAGTGGCAAAAATGCAAAAGATGAACTTCTCTGTTGTTGTTGCATGTTAAAGCCAATTAAATTTGCCCACGGAAAGACTAGCTACTATAGAGGATATTAGCTTACACTTTTTCCCCTTGTTTGAGGCAGAGTGCAGTTCTTGGCCCTCCTTTCTACTTTCTAGTTCAAGAGGAATCAGAAATGCCTGGTGGTCTCTTCCTATTTCTCACCTAATCTTTTAATTGTCTGTGTTATTTAGGTTTGTTTTTACTTCGGTTCGTGAAGGTCACACTCCTCTCTGATGTCATTAGCTGTGTGACACTTCTTAAAAACTTTCATTTCTGTAATAAATCTTAGAAATGTCAACTTGAATGCATTATAAAGTCCTTTTCTTGTCCTTCTGTATTTGCATGCTGGTCTTCTGCAGACTGAAATTACACTCTCTATTTTCTTTACTTAGAAGGTCAACATGTGACCCCTATTTCCACCTTGCCATCCTGGTTTGAATTGCAGCTCCAGCAGCTAAGACTGACATTAGATATACCGGCTTCCCCTCAAACAGCTGTAAGAACTGAGAAGTCAACTAAACAGTAATATCGTGTTCTGTTGATGCCGCTCTCTTTCTTCAGGCCAGTTTGTAATCACTCTCTAAACATTTCCATCCCAAGCATTTGTACAAGGTTTCTACCAGTATATCAACTTTTTGTTTATATTTGTATTCCATTTTGAAATACTTATTTGAAGCACAAGTGACCATGAGACTCCACCAAAAGAAGTATTTTGTCCTTAGGTTGCATCTGTTCTGTCTACCACTCTGATTTTTGGATCCTCTTCTCACACATAACCCACAGGCTTGATACCAGACTTTCAAGAAAGTCTTGGTGTGAGCCATGCAGTCTCCACCCTGGAGCTGTGATGTGTACAGCTGCCCCGCTCCTCAGTATTTAGCAAAATGATCAATGTGAAAGAAGAGCCATCCCTGTAGCAGCTGCTGCTGTTCTGGGTTCTTGGCCAGGATGGCAGCAGAAGTGCACATCAGCATCCTTGGTGCCATACGGCTTGAGACTGTCATGTCACACGCCATGTGGAAGATGAGAGAGAATAATTTCAGCTGAGTATTTAGGGAAGGCTTCTGGGTATTTTAGGTGCCTCTATGTCCTCATATTGACCCTTTCTCTGCAGTGTATATGCTTAGTTAAATCTTGGCAGAATGAGGGTATGTGACATACACTTTTCCTTTTATCGGATAAATTAGTCTGGAGAGAATATTACTCCAGTAATAAATTTTTCCCTATGTCTCTCTCTCCTCATTACTTCTTTCTGTTGTGAACAGGCTTTACATCCTCACATCCCCTTTAAGAATCTTTACAAATGGCTGATTTTACTTTCTGTGACTCTTCTTCCGCACATTAGACAAGATTGGTGGTGTTGGTGGAGCTGCTTTTTAGCTAATGACTTGTATTTGTATCAAAAGCCCAATTTTAAATGCAAACAAAACTTACCCTTACCAAAAGAAAAACAATGTGTGTTAAGCAAAGACCAGGCACACAGCACTTGACTGATGTTCAGAAGTTGATTTTGTTTATTTCTGGGGTGGGTTTTTTTGGTGGTTTTTTGTTTATTTGGTTGGTTGGTTTTTTGTTTTGTTTTGTTTTTGTTTTCTTTTTTGTTGTTGATTTTTTTTTGTTTTTTTGGGGTTTTTTTTGTTTTATTCTCTGTGAACTTTTGTCAAAGTCTAGAATTCATGAAAGCAAAAAAGGGCCTTAATTCACTTTGTAAGCCCTTGGGAAATATATAAGGCAAAAAGATTTAAAATTTTGATCCAGCAGCTTAAAATCCATGCCATCTGAAATAAATTATTTTCACTATATAGCAGCAAGTGAACTTTTACACTTAAATTATTCCTTTTGAACTTTTGCGTGGTGTGCAACAGGACTGTGTTGAGCCATGCGGCACCAAGAAAGTGCTGTCTTTCAGCATTGTAACCTTTTCGGCTTGGGTTCCTACCAACAGCTGTCAGACTGCTGTCTCTCTTTGTATTGATCCATTTGACTGGGAAATGAAAAGCTAATTAACAGTCTGATATTTAATAGGGCACTGCTTTAAAAACAAGACAAAACCTATATGGAAGATATTGCTGGTGGAAATCACCTGGAGATTGCGTATTTCTCTTAACTGCAGACTTGCTTCATAAATCTTAATGGTTCTGTTCCATATTAACTGGATTTAGTGTCAGCAAATTTTAAAACTGTCTGAAGTGTCTAATGAGTTTATAAGCCACTAGAGAAGATAGGATGCTTTGCTTGCAGCATGGAGCTTAATTTGATATTCAAGGTCAGCACATCAAATTTCTTAATCAAGACCATGATGAGGGAAACATTTCTAGTCAAGCACGGGAGCAGAAAACAGGAACAGTACAAGAAGGAGCATTTGCACAGCTGATTAGCATGTTCTTGTTTTAGTCGCCTGTCAAAGTTGAACCAAAACTCTTATAGTTTCTTCTATTAAACTAATGAATTAAAATGTAAAAAAAAACAAACAAAAAACCAACCAAAACAAACAAACAAACAAACCAACAACCAAAAAACCCCTTAGTTTCTAAGGGATTGGTAAATGGATGCAAAATCACTTCATTCCACTTTGTTAGCAAGGTGATGCTATTCTGGTGACCTACATTTCAAATGAAAAATTTGAAGCCTTCAAGATTTAATGCATAAAATGTTCTTTTGAATTTTGCCACAACAGCAGCAGAGCATGGGGATAGAAGTTGACAAAAGCTTTGCAAAGTAGCTGAGAGCTGCTTTGGGGAATTGGTGAAGGTATCCTGTTTATATTAGCAAATGAAAATAAGAACTTCTCAGTTACTTAGCAGCAGAGTTAAAAATCTCAGTCCTTAGGGCACTCTTTTTGATGGGGGAAAAAAACCCCAGTCTGATGTTTTAATAATTTTATTTGTACAGTTGATAACAGGAATTGCTTCTGTCTTCACTAACTGATGACCAAGGGTTGAAGCAATAGTGGCGTACTACAGAAGCTCTTTGTGAGTGCTTTAGGCATTTGATCTTCACTTTGCCCTTTATCTGGGTGTTTTTGGCTCTGTATTTGCAGACTACAGAAGCAGAGTGTCCAAAACTATTTCAGCTTGAGATACTGTCAATATGTCATCAGCTGTAGCCCTACTGGGGAGCTTTAAAATTCTTTTCAGAACATAATGGATATATCTGTTTAAACAGTTCTTAAAATTCTGAGGAGACAGAGAAAATCAATAGTGTGTTGCCAGTGGCTCTATTATTTATTAATTTCAACACAACCCAGTGTACTGTTAGCTGAATATCAAAGGTTAGGGTGTTTTAGTACATTATAAAGATAATTTTAGGAGGTGGTGGCTAATTTGAAAGTATTTTGTCAGATAAATACCTTGACAAGGTCCATCAACCAGACTCTGTTCCTTTTGAAGTTTCAGCTACATTTTTGAAGTGAATGTGGACTGATATTTGCATGAATTTATGTAAAGATACCTTTCTTCGCAGTGTTTTATTTTCTCTGAAATTTTTGTTTAGAATACATAGCCTATAGTGTGATCCTTGTGTCAATGATATTCTGTAGTCTTTCTAGGAAATGAAGTCTGATGTATAGAAATATTTCCTTTCATTTATTGGACTATCTGATGTATCTCATAAATAAAGATTTAGAAAAGCCGTTTCAATTAAGTATATTTATATTGAGAATAAATCTATTTTATCACAATGCAGACCATTATTTCTCAGTATGGGTGTCCACTGTAAATTTACAATAGCTTGGGGCAGCTTTTAAATGGCAATTATGAAGCTATTAAAGCCTGGCGCTATCCTGCAAATAAGTGTGTAATGATCACACCTTCTTACTTGTAGATCTACTTCCTGCATGTATTGGCAGTCCAACCTGCTGACTGAAGAAATAGATTCTGCCAGCACCCTCCTGGAAATGGGAGCTGGGCTTTTCTCAGGGCTAAGAAAATCCACCCATAGTCATTAGGAAAACTTGATAGCAGGATCTTCATGACCACTAATACATTCAGCATGAAAGAAAAAAAAAAAAAAAAGGTAGGGTTTTTAGATTCAAAATGAAATTGCTCGGCTGCTGGAAATCAATGGGAGGAAGCCAATAAACTGATCAAGATAAATCTAAAAATCCCCTGGGAATGGGGCAATCTCCTGGGCATTTCTTAGAGCACTGTATTTATTAAAAAAGAAACAGTATTTCAGCCTTCCAAAAAATATTGGTAGTAGGGAAGTATACTACTTTGCTAAAATATATGGTTGTAGGGAAAAATGGGGAGTTTTTGTGGCTTAATTTTGCTTCTAAGTTTTTCCAATTGCAAAACACAAATATGATTTTCAGGGAATTTTTTGCAGAGCCTAATACAACTTGTCTGTGAACATTTCCAGAGATGAGACATCCAGAACCATTGTGGGCAACCTGTTCTAGTATTTCACTACCCTCGGAATGAGGAATTTCTGAAACATGGCCACCTTCCTGGCTTCTTTTTGCAACACTTATAATACTAAAAAGGTTATTGATCACATAGTCTGATACTGTCTTGGTAGTCAAAGAGCAGCAAAGAGATTTCAGGATCCATGCAGCTGTCTCAGATGTAAAATTGGAGTCCTAGGTAGCACACAAATTCACTTGAACCATGGTGCAGGTGTCACTGTCCCATGGGAGAGCTGAAGCCAGGGCCATGACCTTGTTTGCTGTCTTGATGCATAACATTGGGAAGATACTTGGCTCCTGTAAATCCTCCTGGCTGCATTTGTTGAGGTTCACTGGTTACTGTTTACACTGCTTGAGGATGTCTCCCTGTTGTACCCACTGCAGACCATGGGTAAGCATGAGTGGCATATTCATGTGTCCTGGGGTTCAGTGGGAGCTTCTGCTCCACACCTGTCACCACAACAGAAACCTGGCTTAGCTTTTAATGACCTTTAAAGGAATTGAAGAATGCACAATTCTCAGAATTCTCACTAGTGGAAATGAAGTTTTTCAGGATACTACACATTCTGTGAAAATTGTGTTTGTGTATGTTTTTACGTGCATTAGGGATGGGCTCAGCACAAATACAAGTAGTAGCTGGGGGGTAGTTTGAGGCTCAAGCTGTTCAGTATGGAAACAGAAGAGGAAAAATTGAAAATAAACTTCAATTTGAATTCTTCTGTCCTGAAAAGTGGTGGGGAAAAAATATAAATGGTCATACCAAATCTAACATCTGTGAGTTGGAAAAAATGTTAGTAATCACTTCTTTGACTTTCCCCAGTGTCAGGCTGAGTGTCACTGTACCTCCTATGTCTCCCCAAGCCATGGATGCTGGGAGGGATGCTCAGGCTGAGACACTACCTGAAGAGAAAGATTAATGTGTCAGTCCTTACTTAAACTGTCAAAGCAGGTAGTTTGTTTGGTTTTGGTTTTGTTTTGTTGTTTGGGGTTTTTTTTCCTCCTACAAAAGTAATTACTAATGAAGTAAAGGATGGGTTTGGGCATCCAGAGGTTTAAAATGACATGAAGTATTTAGTGCTACTATTGTAAGAGCTGATTTATCCTGATGGATCCAGAAGGCTAGTGCAATGAAAATATTTCTGGTTACTGTTAATGCTTATCATGCATAAAATACCTGAAAGAGAAATATCTGAACCATACTAAAGAGTAATATTGGAAGGAAACTTTAACAGGGTAAAAGCTTCCCCAATCTCGACCAAGCCTGCAGCAGCGGGGAATTATCTGGAAGGTCTTGGCAGGTACAGCCAAGAGGGTTAATTGGCTAGGGGGTGTAACAGTTGCCACCTGTGGATATTTACACATGGTTGAGCCAGAAGTCCCCACTTCTCTGTGTGCAACGAGAAAGCAGCCTCCTCCCAGCCTGCATTGTTGGCGTGTGAGGAGGGGGATTAAAAAACCCCAAGCAAATAAAAAAAACAACCCACCAAAAAAAAAACCCAAAACAAGCCAGAAAACACAAAAAGCCCATGCAATTAAACTTACTGCTGACTGGTCAATATGGTATCAACTTGCCATAAGAAGACCATGATTCTGTTTCAATCAAAGTCAATGTGGGAATTCAGACAGATGCTGCTCAAAAGGATGTGGGGATGCAGATGACAGGCTGCATAGAGTGCCAGAGCCTGTTGCTGGCCTCAGAGGGCAACTCCCATGGCTGTGTGCAGTGTGAGCAGGTAGATTATCTGCTCAGTTGAGCAGCCCAGCTTGAAGATGAGATTTTGAGGCTTCAAGCTGAAGTAAAAGGACTCAGGAGTATCAGGGAGAGTGAAATTGAGATTGACCGCTGGAGCCATGCTCTGTGCTCCACTCAGCAGAAAGGTAACACCCAGGATCAGGGGGCCCCTGTGCCTTGACTCTCTCATAAAAATAACAGAACCCCAAGTACAGGGGATGAGTGGATATAAGTTCATGGGCATGGTAGAAAGAGCGCACCCCCGTTTCCTGATTCTATTCCTCGGGTGCCTCTGAAAAATACATACGAGGCCCTTCTGGAAGACAGTCATTCTTCTTATAATCAGTTGAAGGGTGGGGGAGTGGTGGAGGGGGAGGCTTGGAGGCATGTCCCACCTTGTGGGGGTGGGCGGGTTC
>JANHGL010024947.1:62503-79466 GCA_024611195.1 Ceyx melanurus | reverse complement strand
AAATATTGAATAATAAAAACTTGAATTGCCACTTTATAACATGTGATATATGAAACATTAGAAAGACTGTTTCCAAAATGTTTATTAATCAGAATTATTAATAGATAAATGTCAAAAATAGGTTCTGCTGGTTGGCACAGAATAACCATGTGTGCTTTCTGAGAGGATATTTACAGAGAAGAGTTTCAGCTTCTCTTTCACACCTTCTCTCCAGTGCTCTTGTGCAAACAGTGCAGTTATCTGTTTAAATTAAATCTAGAAAGCTGCTTTATATTGGGAAGGAGAAGATCTTTAGCACAGCTACTTGAAGCTTGGGTGGGAGCATTAACTTGTGTTCAGCTGCCTGCCTGCAGATGCTCTGATGCCTCCAAGTGAGGAAGTTTGACATTTCTGTTGAAATCCAAATGTTTTCTTTAGAAATGTAATATTTTTTAAACCTAACATCTTTGGAAGCCACTTTTTTTTTTTTTTAATTTTTAATTATAAACTCTTGTAACCTTTAAGCTTTTCATGCTAAGCTTTTAAACTTCTGATGATCAAGTGGGTTCATAGGGGCAGAATCACCATTTATTTGATCATTCCAGGTTTTTAAAGTTAATTGTATTTCTTTCTAGAAGCAAGATGCAAGCTGATAACTTGCACGAGTGCTAATAATGTATTTTAATGGATGTGACTAGTTGCAGATGCAAATTCTATTGGGGTTTTCTGAGGAGCAGGATGTGGTTGGGTGGAAAATGATGTTGATGGTTGTTGCCATCAATTCTTTTGCAGGATAAGAGTCCTTGTAGTTAGCCTGTAGCTTCTATCAGATTCATGTCAGTTTCCCTTTGGTGAGAGAAAGTCACTGGTTTTATGCACTCTGAACCACCATTGCTCACTGAAAAAGCAGCATTGAATCACTCAAACTGGTTTTGCTTTACATCTAAAAGTCCCAAGAAAAAAAATCTATTGCTGCAATACAGAAAAATGTATTTTTTTCTGACTGATCCCAAACATTATGAGGTGTTGTGGACAGGTTTGTGTTGAGTTTATAGCCACTGAAAATTTAGCAGCAGAGTTTTGGCTAAGAGCTGATGGGTATTGTACTGAATATTTCATCTGCTGGGGACACAGACATTTAGGAGAGGTGACTAATCTCAGCTGAATGTGCATTGACTGGGAGAGTGAGTTCAGTTTAGTTTTGCAAATCACCAACCCTTAGAAGTAGGATTAAGTTCAGTGCAGGAGAAAATGGAACTTTCTCATTGCCACCAGAATTCTTTTTTTCAGTCTCAGTAAAATAACAGAAAATAGAATTGCTTTTATATTTCAGTTTTATCTCCTGAAGAATGGCAGTTGCAGTTACTTGTGCAGGGTATCATGTCACAGTGACTTTTTGACCTTGATTGTTGTTTTTACAGCACTGCATCTGCTGTGTTTGGATGCCCCTGCTTGAAACTTGCACGTGCTGCTTTTGGACTTTATTCTCCTTTTATTTCTTTAGTGATTCCACTGAGCAGGTAGCTGAGTAAACTTCAGTGATGGCAAAAACCCACCTTAGGTGTGAAGGGAAAGAATAGGAATCCAATGGTGAGAAAAAGATTTTTGGTAGTAAAGGAAGTTAGAAGGAAACAGCTGAGTGACAAGGTGGAAGAAAAGCTAAAGTGCTGCTGTGGGGATGCTCTCCAAATGCAAAGTGTGATGATGCTGTTCTCATTTGTAATTTTAAGAAACAAAAATAGAATGTTATTTAAATGCATGAGACACTTTTATGATGAAGAAAAAATCAATTATCTTTCTATCTCATTTTGGGTTACATCACATATACACTAATAAGCATTTTAAGGGAGCTTATTTGTGTTTTCTATAATGAGAATATATTCATTATAGTTTTAATCAACAAATGATGAAAAAATGATCTCAGAATTGGAGAGATCCATTTTCATGGACTAGATAACAGAGAGTTGGCATTCTTTGCTTGGATAATGTACTACTTATTTTGGAAGGAAGTTTCCCATGGCTAAATAAGAACAAGATGTTTGACCACCTTCTAGGGAGGAGACTCTTGGGTCAGCAGAAAAGGAAAAGAAAAAAAAACTCAGAAGAGACAACTACCCATTCTCCTGTGGTGGTGGAAATCTTTCCATGTTTCTTCTAGGCTTTAATTATACTGCATCTCCATGGCAAGAAGAAAGACCAGAGGTTTCATTCTTTTCTTGGAAGTCTGGCTTTATCACATCCTTGGGAATTTATAGCCTAGTAATATAGAGTGTTTTTTCCATTCCTGCATTTTGCAGTTGCTTTGTAACAGCCTCCTAGTTTGGCAGCTGAGAATTCACTTTTTTTTTTCCTTTTTTTTTTTTTTTGGCATGAAAGGGTTACTGTTCACATTTCCTGTGTAATTCCTTCTGATCTTGCTGGGCTGTAATTACTTTCTTGATGTTAAACATTCCCAGGCTCCTATAACCTTCTAGCCTGCTTGCACTGGCCAAGTTTGTCCCAGGTGATCATGTGGGCGAACCTCCTGTTTTTAAGGATAAAAATCTCTCCTTCCTGTGTAAGAGGCTACAGACTCATTCCTTTGCTGTGCAATCCCAGGAGAAATCTTGGAAAAAAAATAAAAATAAAATAAGAAGGTAACACATCAACCCTTTCAGAGTCAGGCTTAGCAGCCAGAGGGATGACAAATCAAGTGTGTGGGTTTAGAATTTGCTGAATCTTTGAATGAGTTCACATTAAAGATTATTGGGTTTGTTGTTTTTTTTTTTTCTTAATACATTTGGAAAATGGGTTATGATCTAAAAAAGACAGATTTTGACTGTAGCTTCTTACTTGTGACCATATAATTGGCAAATCATTTTCAGTTTGCTTGAATGTAGAACTACTTAGTTGAGCCTGCAGGAATTTTCTTTTCCTTCCTTTTGAGTTCTTTGCAGTAGCTGCCTGTCTTACAAAAAATGGGAAGATATTACACATTTCTGTCTTTCCCACGTAGTTCAGTGATCCTGATTTTCAGTTGGCTTTCCATCACCTTTGTGGCATTTTCTCCCTGTGCCAAGAAAGGTGCCAGATGGTGATGGCAGGCTGGTTTTCAGGGGATGAGGAGTGGTACCCTGCAGATCTATTGACACTGGTGGGTGGCTTTTTATTCTTCCTGGTGGTATCAGAGAAAGTAAATGGGTTCTGTTCATCATTGGGTCCAAAAGTGACCAAATTTTGATCGTTCAAGATTGATCATCAGCTCATTATCCTGTATCAGGTTTTTTTTCTCATTACCTGTGCATTCCATGTGCTGCATGGAATTGTTTTGAATTGTTATCAGAAGTCTTAATTTTGATGGAAAATATAATTGTTATAATTGGAATGCAGTCAGTTTGCTGGGCACACTCTGGTAATACCTGGGCACGTGGCTGCCAGAGGAGCCTGTTTTTGTTGGTGAACCCAGAGATTCTTTCTGGCCTGTTACTCAACACACAGAAATGCTGTCCTGGCATCAAGTATTTAGACAGTGGGCATGAAAAAACAGCCATGAAGTGAGTATAACTGAACAGAGAGATGAGGATGCTGGCCATCTTCTGAAAATTAAACTGTTCATTTTATTTTATGTGATCTCCAGGCACCTGAGATATTGTAGGAAATTTCCTCTGAAGAGGGCTCACCTAAACACATCCCTTACATATATATTCCAGGATTCCTATGCCATGGAGAGCAGCTGGCTGGGGCTTTGCTCAAAGCTTCTTTTAAAAGCTTCCTTTTGACTTGATATTATGGAAACACTGACTTGAAAGTGGTTAGAAAGTGAGTACAACTGTATTGAAGCCTGCTTGCTGTTTAATAGGACATAGAGATCATCTTTCCTTTTTCTTTTCCTGGCCAATTTTGCTCCTGCTCAGATGAAGACAGTGAGGAATTACACATTCTATTGTAATTAAAGCTAACTTGTTTGGAATTTACTTTCTAAAGTGCTTAGCATGTAATTGACCTGAGTCTCCATTATACATTTCACCTTTGCAATTGGAAAATACTCCTGAGTGGTATTGAATTTTCTTCTATGAAAAAATACACAGTTTGAGAGTCCTGTGCAAATTACCTACTGCTTTTTTTTTCAGAATGTGAGCTGGTGCTGTTGATCTTGGGTGTTGTTTTGTGTTGATTTCACTTAGTGGTTTACCTTAAAACCTTTGGATTTACACATCTCTAATGTCCTGGAAGCAAAGAGATGAATGTGATGGGGATTTAGGGAAAAGCTGGACCTAACCTTAAGCATATGTAGTGCAGAGGAAGAAGCTGTTTGGTTTCAACAACCTGCTGAAGAAAAAAGGAATAATTGGAATTAGGTGAGCTTTTAAGCTTTTAGACAATGTAGTCAACTGTGTTTTTATAGCTCCACAAGTTCTCTTTTGAGAAGACACATAAATTGCTGTTGTGACAAAATACAGAAATACTTCTAGGATTTGATAGTAATTAATTCATTTCACTTATCTAAAGAGAGATTAAGTGCCTCAGTTTGAAGCTGTCTATAAAAAGTAGCAGGTAAACAAATCTAAGGCACATCAAGTGTAACAGACATTTTGTTTTTACCTGCAGTGGTTTCTCACTTCCAGCAGTCCCAAAGTGACATTTAATCACACAGCCCTTCTGAACTAGATTTTGAAGGGCTGTTTTTATGTCCTGAGTGACTTCAACTCTCTGAACAAAGTGCTGCTAAAAAGATGATTAGAACTCTACTAGAATGATGATATTTTACTGCTGGGGTGCAAAACTCTTGGAGTTATTCTGGGATTTCTCCTGGATCAGAGGTGCCATGTATCCCCTGATGTCTCAACACTTTTTTTTTTGCAGCTGTTTTCCAGGATCTCTTTTCTAGAGACTGGGTTTGGTGGGCTACTTCCAGCAGTTCCACAACATTGACTTCAAGACAGATTTGTGTTTTATATATGTATTTTATTTATTTTTTCCCCTGAAAACACTTAAGCCTGATTATAAAATACTGGCAGCATGTATTAGGAAAGAATGGTGAAAAATGGGGCAATGCAGCTTCAGTTTCCTATTCTTGGTAGGAAATGAGGTTTTTATGATCCAAATGTTAGAAGAATTAAAGACTCTCCTGCCTGTTGTTGCCTGAAAATGAAAATGTTTGGCATAAAAGCTTGAAAATGTTCTTGAAATGTTAATGGAAACAATCTTCTTAGTTTGTAAAAAATATATATATATGAGAAAGAAGAAGAGTTTGTCAGACTGTATAGTTGCTACTTCAGAGAAAAAAAAATCTCTCTTCTCTTACACTGCCCATTCAGAATTTCTTGATTTGAGCACTGCTTGTAAGCAGAAAAAAACCCAAAGAGGTATCCTGGGTAAAACTGCTTTCTTTTACAGACTGAAGGGGCATGAATTCCATAATCCAGATTAGATAATACTCAGCTGACTAAAGCAACTGTGTGTTAAAGACTTGGCACTGGAATTACAGGTTAATGAGAATCTCTGCCTTTAGTAAGTTAGTTGGTGGGCTGTTGTCTTGAACTTGATCTACAAACTCTTCCAGTTTCTGAATTATACCCATTGAGGAAAAAAAGAATTTGGTTTTTTTTATCTGAAATAGTTGAAACCAGTGCATGTGTTCACTGGTGAGGAATTTCAGGTGGCTTTGTTTTGTTCTGGAATGGGGAAACAAAATGATTGGGGTGCTGGAGTGATCATTTTCCCATTTATACCTCATATTTAACAGCTTCATTTTTTGTTGCTGGATGATTCGTGCATTTTGGAAATGATCTCTCTTCAGAGTTCCCAAAGCCTGCATCCAGCTTATTCACTGGATTTTTACTCAAAGTAGGAAGTGGTTTTTGAAGGGGAAAAAAGTCCAGTGAACATCCTTTCTGCAATGTATTGATGCTTACAGTAGTGCAGCAAGCAAGATCCCAGGGATCTGATATTTCTCTTTACAGAAAGCATGCAAGCTCAGGGATGGAAATTGCTTTTACTGACTAGGAAAAGAGAGGAAAAATAGATGCCCAGTGGGCTTAGCTAATGTTATGTTTTCTTGCCCAGTTTACCCCATTTAGAGACTACTGTTTAGCAACTGAAGAAAGGTGGATTCAGTTTCATGCTAGACAAGCTGGTATTTTTTCTGTGCCAAGAGAAAATGAAGCATCATGACTTCAACACTTCAGATTAAGCACATATTCTGTCTGTATTTTTAAGGCTTGTTAATTTTATGTTTTTAGATGAACACTCATGAAAATAGAGAACTTTAAATGATACTTTACCATTAAAAAGGTTAAGAAACAGGAATTTGCTGCATCTTTGTTGCACGTGTGTGTCTCCTGGTTCTGTTCCATCTGGTCTGATGCCCAAAGCAGTTTTGTGTTGTCTGTGTGATCTGCTTAATGTATATATAGCCTCAACTTGTTACTTATTGGAGGCTTCTTTTAAAAACCCTCTCCAAAACTTTGCATTTCAGAAATGTAAAGCTCATGCTTCCATCTGTATCAAATGAATTTGATTGTGGATTTTCATCATCTTTAAATACAGTAGGTGTTACAGCTCTGGCAGTGGACAGTTTTTGCAAGTACTTAAAATTAAATGTTTGCAGCCTGACACACTGAAAAATGAGCTATCTATTTAAAGATAACTGTCATCAGTGGAAGAAGCTATTTTTTTTAGATTAATCAAAGGACTGTGGGTCTGAATGGAGCTCTTTGTCATTGCCATGTTTCTTTTTTAAGGTTAATTCAGTTCAAACTTGTAGCATGATCACTGACATTTCCCTGCTATGGATCAGGAGCCCTGCATGCTGAATTCACACAGAGCAGAAATACCTGTAGAAGAAAAGTGGGAAATGTCTTTGGCACTAACCATGATTTTTCTTCTCTCTCCTTCTCCCAGTGCTGAAAAAAAATAAAAATTACTTGTGCTGATTGCTGTTTGATGGGGAAGATGATCCAGGTTGTTGGCATGCACCAGTGCACATGTAAAAAGCACAAAGTTTGTAACACAAATCTGAAGTTATTTTACTGTTAGTGAAGGGTGAATGGCCATTACAGAGAGAAAATGAGTGTGGCAGAAGTGGGGTTTCCTGCAAGGGCAGCACTCATTTTTGTTACAGAAATGCTTTTGCTAATGTCCTTTCCATATTAAAACTATCAGCTGAATTTTATGGGCTATCATATTAATTATCCAAACTTGTGTAGTTCTGCTATCTAGTGCTGGTTCTTTGATATAAAGCAAATCAGTTTTTGGTTTTTTTTCTTAAAAATCAAATCACAGCTTTGTAGTAATAAAGATAGTGGACCCAAATGACTTGTAAAACCTTTCTAGTGAGCTTTTACTGGAGAATCTCTGTGAAAACTGAAATGTCACAACAAAACCTTACAGCCTTTTCTGTGATCTTGTGCATTAAACATCTTGTTGCCTCAGAAGCTGAGTGGAGTGATGCTGTGCCAGGGTTCTAACTGTCAAAATACACTGGAGGCTTTTTAAAAGAGTCATCCAGATCCTAGAAATATGGCTCATTCCCTAAAACTCATTCTGCATTCAGCAAAGGAAAATGAGGATCATTCAGCCTGTTGCATGTAGGGGGAGTTTGTGCTGATAAATCAAGTGGCCAGTGATCAGTTTCTGAGGCTTCTCAAACACTTCTCCATACATGTATATATTTATATTTCCATACATGTATATATATGTATAACTTGACAACTGCTTGCTCACTGAGGTATTCCCAGAGCAGTTCTTCTCTTGGGAAACATGATTTGCTTGGTTAAACAAGGTAAGTAGTGAAGTTAACAGTACAGGTGGAGGAATGGGGAGCACTGTGTGGCTTGGAGACAGTTAAAAAGGCAAAAAATAATAATAAAGATTTGTGGGCAGTAATGAGGAATAGAGTTCCTTAAATACAGAGGGTGTTCTTGAGGGATAGAAAAGCTTAGTAATGATAGAAGGCCAATAGCAGGCAAGGATGATAAATTTCTGCTGTGCAGAAAAAGGCATAAATATTCAATAAATATTATGTTCCTTATTCAGGAATAGGCTGGATTATGCTTTTACACCTCACCTCCTCCATCATTAGTGATGGAAAGAACATATTAGCACTCTACCAGCAACTATTAACACAAAATGTTTTTAAATCTGCAGTGCTGACACCTACAGATACTAAAAAAAAAAAAAATAGAGCTTAGAAGCTGTATGAATTATTAATTTTGAGTTTTAACAAATCATGGAACAGTGGAGAAATTCTAGAAGGCTGGAGGGGCAGGGGAACTAATGTGCCCAAATTTAGAAAGTATAATATGAGCACTTAGAGAAGTCAAATAGCAGGATGCTGTCAGGGAAGATAGAAGGAATAATTGCATAATTAATGCTGGTCAGAATGGGTAAATCAGACCCTGCCTTGTATTGCTGCAGGGGGGTTCTCCATGGGAAGGGGCTTTGCATTTGCACTGAGCATCTTTGGGTTTGCTGAGAGCTCCTTCCTCCAGCTTGACTGGGTTCCTCTGAAAGAGCCCCTGCCCTCCAACCCCAGTTCCCACCAGCTGCACGGGTATGGAGAGCACTCCATGCACTATCCAGGTCACTCATAACAGTGTTGATCCCAGAGCAACACCACTGGAAACTGGGTGTCAGTGGAACTTTATACCACTGATCACCATCAGCCACTTTCCATGCACCTTCTCATCCCCCTCACCAGTCTGGCTGTGGAGATGCTGTGGGAGAACACCTCAGAGACCTTCATAAGATCCCAGTGAACACCACTGACTGCCCTCACAGTGACTGGACTGGTCATTCCACCACAGAGCAGGTAGGTTAGGGGGGGTGATTTGCTCTTTGTGATTCTCTGCTGGCTCTTCCCAGGCTCATTCCTGCCCCTCAGGACTGCAGATGGTTTCAGGGGGGCTTTGCTCCATAACCTTCCTGTGGGCTGAGGTGAGGCAACTGGCCTGGGGTTCCTCAGGCCCTCTTCCCTGCCTGTGCTGAAGATGGATGTGCTGTGTGCCATTTCCCACTCTTCAGGAGTCTCCCTTGATGCCATGACTTCTAAAACATGCTCAAGTGCATCCTTGCAGTGACAGTCCCTCAGCCCTCTTGGATTTTTATCCTTCTGAACCAATCCATTTGTCCAGGTCCAGTTACACTCTCTTCCTGAACCACATTTACTACTGTTGGGTTAGAACCTCAGCTTTTTCCATGCTTTCTGTCACCTGGCTCCCTTCTCCCTTTGAAGCACTGGGCTTACATATTCCTTAGCCTTCTTTTGTTGCCAGTCTAAGTGCAGAAGTCTTGTCACCTTTTCCCATCCCTTGCTGGTTGCAATTCCCAGTTAGCTTTGCCTTTTTTAACTCTCTCTGTGCTTGCTTGAGCAGCATCTCAACTACTGAACTACATCTCAACTACTGAACTACATCTCAACTACTAAACTACATCTCTACTACTACTAAAATGTGGAGACACTGACCATAGCTAGCCAAGCTGGAATTTGGCCATCATGTAGTGCCACTAATCACAAAAAGAGATGTTACTTAGTTACCATAAGTGAGCAGAAGTTCAGTGTTGGAATGTGAAGTCTTGGTGTGACTCCAGCAGAATCGGTGTCCTTGTGGCTTCAGGAGAGGTTAGTGAAAAGCTGCTGCAAGTCAAACCACAGTGACCTAGTTTCTTCAAAAGCTGGGTCATGCTTAATTGGTTTTTTTTTTCTTTTGAAGTACCTACTGGAGTTTGGTTTTGCTTAGGTTGAGATTTCACCGAGTGGATTAGGAATACAGATATCATCAGGAACAGAAGGGAAAGCTGGAGGTGCATAGAGAAAGAAGAATGTTCCCAGGGTTAGCCTGGGCTGTGCACCACAGCTGCTGGCTGGACAGGGGCCAGGAATCATTTTGACATGTTTATTTCACATTATTTTTTCCTCCACGGACATGTTTTGAGGACACTTCATTAAGTATGTCCCCTTAGCCTTTGAAGCTCCGAGCCTCTAACGTTCTTCAAACAACAAAGAGGGTGGTGGATGCAAAAAAAAATGGAAATTCTATTGGCAAGGACTGTTTACACTATGAAAATAACAGGAGATAAGGGAGTGAAGGCAGGAAACTGGGACTGGGTAGACTTTGGAGTCTTTTTTTGTATGTGTACCTGAAGGTTTTTATACTAAGGGATGTTTCATAGGATCATAGAATGTTTGGGGTTGGAAGGGAGCTCTGGAGATCAAGTCCAACCCCCTGGCAGAGCAGGGGCACCCAGAGCAGAATCACACAGGAACAGATCCAGGTGGGGCTGGAAAGTCTCCAGAGCAGGAGACTCCACAACCTCTCTGGGCAGCCTGGGCCAGGCTCTGCCACCCTCACAGGGAACAAGTTTTTCCTTATTTTTGAGGTGGAACTTCTCTGTTTCACTTGTGACCATCACCTCTCATTTTATTTTAGAATATGGATATCAAACTATAGAACTGATTGTTCTTAAACTAAATATTTGGTCAGTTACTTTGACCCAGAAGTTGATTTCTCTGTAGAATATGACCTCCCAAGCAGGGAACTGGGGCATTCCATGCAGGAGAACCCACTGCAATGGTGATAGTCCTTTCCCAGAAGATGAGAGGGATGTGACTGAGCAAAGAATGGAGGCAACAGCTGAACTTCTCCACTGGGGTCTGTATGGGATGCTCTGGGAATGGAAGAGGGGGGGCTGATGCTACATCCTCTGCACGTGCTTCTCTTGCTGCAGTTCTCCCAGGGGTTCCACAGCTGCAGTCCACTGTGGAACTGCCCTCAGTTTTGCAAGATAATTCTGATTCCATTTGGAATTGCTTTTATTTACGAGTCTGAAATTCATGCAGTATTCTTTTTACTCTTAAGGTACTACTACAGAACTTGGATAAAATTTGATTTTGTAGTTGTTGCACTAACCTTGCAACTGAGTTTTAGGAGGGTGTAACACTGAGATTATGTTCTAAGTGGTAAATCTCAGATTTGATAATTTTCCCCATGTAGAACAGTTTAGTTCATAATTTTTCTTATTCATTATATTTTTATGGGTTTTCAAAGTGTGATCTGTTGGCTACATACTCCTTTCTGGGGAGTAGAATCACATTTAGGAAACCTAGGATCTAATTCATAGTTGGGCAATGCTTTTAATGTCCAGCATCATTATAAAACCCAACTATCTCTGGTTTTAGAAATATATATGTTCCTAAAGTGTACTGGGCACTCAGCTATCCAAAAGAGTGGTCCTCAGGCCTGAGGCACAGTCTGTGTTAACAGTGCCAGAGCCAAAGCTCCAGGGTGGAATCAGAGCACAAACCCAGCAAAAAAAGATCTTTTGACACCATCTGATGGGTTTTCTGGTGTATTTTTCAGAATTTCTCTGCAAGAACCAGCTGTGCCTCACAACACTTCTTTTCTGCAGTGATTTCTTCTGAAGAAAATAGGCCTTTCCCTTCTTACAGCATAAGCAGCTAAATATTTCAGTGTACAGTTCTTAAGAGCTTTTTTTGGTTGAGAGAAAGAATGCCTTAGAACCTAGTGTGCTTTGACTGGTCTTAGGTACTCTTGTCTTAATCCCTAAATTATTAATGGAATTTTTAGGGCTGTGTTACCTGAGACATTCCAATACATGATGACTGTGAGTAGGTTCTGAGGTATCACATTTCTCTACAGTCTGAATTAAAAAACCAGAACACACTGCAGTCCTGCTTGGTTATTATTGCTAGTTAACAGGTCGATTTGGTTTATTAGGGTTGTTTTTTTATAATACTAAATTAATTTGGATTTAAATTGTAACACCTATTGACAGCACAGATTTCATGTAGTGTCTTACAAAAACGAAATGGAGAGTTTGTGTTTTCCAGAGCTATTGTTTCCAGCTGCCTTCAGAATCAAAACCAAAATGGAGTAATTTGTACTGATTCATCATTTCACAGCTACCTTCACAAGAGCAAGACTTATACTTGAAATTCAGAAGTTTTGACCTTTTAATACAGAGAAATGGCAAAGATGTCTAATAGAGATGTGCAACTCACACAGGACTCCAGTCTGTGGCATTCATAGCAGCCCTACTGGGAAGATATTTACTTAAAACATAAAATACTGAAAAATTTACTGAAAACATAAAATTGCAAACCATAACATTGCAGCCTGTCCCTTTAAATTAGTAATTTGGGAAAAAATAAAAAGCTATTTTTTGACATTCCCTGAATTGTCTAATATTAGGCCTAAGAGCAACTGTGCTGTTCCTTGCTGCTCTTTTTTCAGTTTTCCAGAATGGAGTTGTTTTCTCAAATGGAAAATAGTTGGGGTGGTTTCCAGTCATAAAAACTGTTCAGCAGCAGTTTATGGAATACACCTACATTTCACAAAACACAGCCTCAGTGTTGCTGCTCCTTCAGCCTTCTCTTCCCACAGGGGCTCTTGTGACAATCTTGGCTTTTATACATTAATTTTTTTGCAAGTCCTAGAAGTTGCCCTCTTGGAAATAGTTCTAAAATAAGAATGGTAGGTGAGTGGTCTGGAACATCCTCATTTCTTGCAGTGAATCTCCAAGTCTGAAACACACAACTGAAAAAAAACCCTCAGAAGTTGTTTCCAAATGATGTTATCTCCTGGAGAAAAGCATCCCCTTTTAATTGGCTCTTGAATTCCAAGCCAGAGGCTGAAGATGCCCTGTGTTGTTTCAGAGATGGATTCTGGCTGTTCCATCTCACAAGGTGACCAAAAATAACCCAGGCTTTAGGTTCTGCTGGCTTGGCACTCTGGGAAAAGGCACCAGTTGCACTGAGGCTTCTGCTTCTTTTTTTGCCTGTCTGCTGAAGTCACCCCATGGGCTCAGCCAAAAAGAATTCTGAGGTGGCCACACGTTTCTCCCTGATAATTACCTGAGTGTGGGAGCATAAGCAGGGTGTCATTTCTCTTGTGACAAACCAAAGCTGGTGGTTGTGGCTACACACAAATCCCTTTGCCTATAGAATGATGATACAGATGATACAGAATCAGAGCCACTGATCCAAGATGAAATCTCAGTGTGAAAATACAATTGATATGAATCAGATCCACTGATCCAGGAGGAAATCTCAGTGTGAAAATACAATTGAAACCAGAAAACTTTGCAGAAGAATAAACCAGACTTCTGCAACTGAAGAACTGCAGAGTGAAAAGCAGAATATTTGTGCAGGTTTTCAGGAGTGCAGCTCAGCCACTGCTTGGTTATTGGGTTTGCAGTTTTGGAGGGGTTTTTATTTTTCAAACCAATTGGCTGAATGCCTCGTGCTCTGTAAAATCAAGTGGCCAAGCTCTGCAGGCTTCTGGCAAATACACTCCTTGAACAAATGGTTTTGTGTGGTACACTACTCAGTCTTTGTCATTTTTAGCTTCCTTGGTGTTTTTTGCCTTACCTTCAATATTTTAATCACATCAAGTCTCACTCAGTCTTTAAACACCAGCAGATTTTCCTGGAAGTTACACTGATAAGATTAATTCCTGATTTTGGGTTGTGAAACAGGTGTGAAAATGAAGTGAATAAAATCCCTTTTGAAATAAAAATTGACATTTCATGGGCTTCTATTAGGAGGTCTTTTCTAAACTGCACTAAGTATTTAATTTTTCTTTTTAGCTGAATGCTTTCCTTCAGAAATGAAATTACATAATATTTAGCTAACGCTCCTTGACATGGCTAATTTTAAATGAAAATTTGTAATTAAGCTTAATATGTAATTATAAGATTTGATTTAATGCTTTCTTCCATTGCAGGCACCTGTGTTCACTGCATTAGAAGGGGTAGTCAACACTGAGAAGCTTTGTTCTTTTAACAAAAGGCACCCCAAATTAATTCAGTTAGGGTCAGAGTGGTTTAGATTAATACTGTTATGATAATTAATACTAGAATTACTTACAGGTAGGGTTTTTTCCTTCCCAGAGGAGGAGATTTTTTTAGTTTTGATGCCTGCTTAAAGCATGGGAATGACAGTAAAATTAATGTCATCACCTTTACAGCCTAGTTATCCTTTTCTGTGCAGTATCCTGAAGGATTTGGTGCAACATCTAAAAGAAATGTCTTAGTATGGATGGGCATCAAATGAGGTTAATTGAGTTCAACTGATATTCAGATTAAGTCTGTCTATCAGGACAATAATTTCATAGGAAAGACCTGTGGGTATCTTGCTGTGAAAATTGCTTTGAAATTATTACATGTATATGCTCCACTTCCTTTGATTGTTAAAGGCTGATGTACAGTGTGGGTTTTTTTTCTAGTTTATTTGATGTTTCAGCTTATTCTGGTTGAAAAATTCATTTATCCTTTTATTCTGTGGTACATAAGGAGCAGTCCAGGTGTATCAGAGCTTATTTGGTGGTGTGAAAGTAAATATTGCTTTCTAATTCTGTCCAGCTTCAACTCCACTTCACTACAGATTCTTGAAAATAGATTTCTTTTCATCTCTGACCAGTCAGCAAGAGAACTGCTTTGAGTGCTGCAGTGCTGTGACTTGAATATTTGTATTTAGAGTGATAGGGAAAAGTTACAGACTGAGCAAAAAACCTGCTTTTTGTGGGAAATGGTCACGTGGAGCCAGCCAGAGGGAAATGGGAAATCAAGGCAGTTCTGCTGAGGGCAGCTGTGGGTGCTGTGTGGATGTTTTACCCTTCAGCTTCTGTTCTGCACTGCTTCAGACCTTTTTTGATGAGACTGCATAAGGAAAAGACTGAACATAAGCAAAAATAAAGGGTAGCGAAGGCTTCTTTGATACAACAAAAATCTTGGATGCCCAGAAGTTGAAAAATGAGAAATTACACCTATTTTGGTTTTTTTTTTTTGACAGCTGAGCAATGTACTAGTCAAGCACTGGATTTCCTACATCAAGAGCATTATCTTCCTGCAGTTTGGGTTGAAGTCAGAGATGCCTGTACAGAGTGATTGGCTTTCTGTGGTCCAGTTCTCCTAGCATTAGGGCCTGTGAATCCTTGGAAGAGGTGGAGCTTGTGTTCACATCTAAGAATGACTAATCTGTACCCTCAAGGCTGCTCTGTTTGCTGTAATTCTGAGTGGAAGGAGGAATCCCAAGTGAGACACCCTTTAAAATGATTTAAATGATTTAAACTTCAACTGGGAGAAAAAGTGTGACTTCGGAATAATAATTTTGAGAACATTCATGTGCACATAATTCATTTACTTATTTATTCTCCAAGACTGTAACTACTTCAGGATATGATTTCTAGCCCTTGGAAGCAAAAGGGAAAACTTCTGGCTTAGTGAAGAGCTCTCAGTGAGCACTGTGGCCTGGAAGGAGGATGTCTGACACTGGGGGTGGCCAGCTGAAAACCCACAAGTGTTTTGCCATTCCAAAAAGCCATCGAGTGGTCTGTTTCATTCCTGACAGGTGAAGGGGGAGTTGCTCTGATGTGTTGAGAGGTCGATAGTGTGGCTCTGGCAGATCTGAGGCTGGCTGCTTAAGGACCACGGACAGAGGCTCCCTGAGGCAGCCTACGACCTGCTGCTGTGCTCAGCAAACCTGCCACATGTGCTGGGTGACATCCAGGAGCTTGTTGGTACCTGTAGCTCAGCACACAGCTCCTGAAGAGCCTCACCTGTCTGCTCTGGGGGAGATCTCACATCAGCCCCACTCAGTTTTCTGTTACCCTGTGGTACAGAACTTCCTTGACATGGAATTGGTTTTGCCTCTTTTATCCTTCACTGCAGTCCACAGGGTCACCCTGGAACCTCTCCATTGCTTTCTGAGTCAAGAAATCTTTTCAAGACCTATTGTTGCCTTTGCTAATGGTGTCACAGTTTGTCCTAACTACTCCTGTTAGCAATCTTTCAGTACTTCACGTGCTCAGAAGGGGGGCTGTGGAGTGCATCTCTGCAATGGTCTTGATGTTTAGGGTTCTACCAGCTGTTAAGTTGGCCAGGAAAATAAGCAAAGTCCACATCTGCCCAGCTGGCTCTGCTCATGGGAAATGTTATAGATATGCACTGGTATGAAAGCCTGGATCCAAGTAGTTGAGAGTTCCATCTGTCAGTCAATGGACTGGTCTGTTATCTTTCCAAAGCCTCCAGCTGCATCAGGAGGAGGGGAGTTTTATACCCTCTGTGGCTTTTAACACATTGGTGGGCAGCTGAACCAACATTCTGCAGCCATTCCAAAAGCTGGATTGTTTCATGATAGAGAAAAAGTGGGTAGTGACACAATTCCATATTGTACTGTTGTTGTAGCTGTTACAATACCTCCTCCTTAACTATTAATCACACTTGACCAAAGTTTCAGCACTGGAGAGAAATAACCAACTCTTGAAGTTAATTTGCTGGCCACTTGGTGGAATGCTGGATTATGTTGAACATTATAAATCAGATTTTGTGGTAAGCACCAGCATCCCAGTGAGGAGAGGTGGCAGTGAAACCAGGAGCTGGCATTTGTGGAGCAAACCTCTGCCCTGGAGCATCCATGGAAGATTCTGCCTGTCAGTTGCTTGTGTGGGGTCCCTGCAGTCACACATTGGAAGGGAAGTGATGGCTCAGCCCTACACTGTGACTCTTCACCCTGGAGGTCCTGACATGCCCTTTTTCCTGGTTTTAAGGGAAGTTTTTAGCTGTACCCAGTGTTGAAATATGGAGAGTGCCCATAAGGATACCTGGGATCCAGAGAAACACTTGGATTCAGACTCTGTGGTGATGTTTTCCATGAGGTGTGGGCAGAGTGGGATCCATTCTGAAATAACAGCTTCAGAAAACTGTTGCCATTGTCCTGTATTTTTTAGCTTCTTGTTGTTTATGAAAAGCTGCCAGAACTTCTAAGTATCTGTGTTTCTTCTTTCCAGGAATGTTGTCATCACTATTAAAGGGCATAATGCAGAATCCTTTTTCTGCAGGTATGGTATACTTTCTATACTCCTTTTTTTTTGAGAAATTAGATGCTTGTGGTTCAAAATATGGAAGAAATATCAATAAATAACAATATAATGTGGAAGAAATATCATAATTAACAAATAACAATATAACCTGTGTCTACTATTCT
>JANHGL010024947.1:0-53500 GCA_024611195.1 Ceyx melanurus | reverse complement strand
AATATAGATAAATATGTAATATATATGTATTATGTATGTATAATAATATATATAACAATGTATTATATGTATGTATGTATAATATATATTAGATAACACTTTATGTATGTATGTATAATATGTAATAATATCTATATTCTGTAATATTTTGATGCTTGCTATTGTGTTAGCTCCATAAGAACATTGATCAGAGTGGACCTTGTTTCAAAGAGCATTTTCTGGTTGATATCCATGAACTTCTTGGCTTTTAGAATGATACTTCCTTGTGGAATGCCAAGAAAGTATGTGGAGAGATTTGCCTTTTTTATGGAGTGTCTGAAAGGTCAGAATATATCTCTGCTCCTCAAAGCATATTATATTTTATATATTTCACTTTGTGCCTCTTATTTGTTTTACTTACCCTCACATTCTTCTTTACTTCAAATGCTTGCAACATTTACCAGCCTAAGTAGGAACGGAAAGGAACTAAGATATAACCTTGATAAATTGCAACTTTCAAGAAGATAATTTAATAACTTCAGTAGTTGTGTTGTACATTAAAGGTACATAAGCAATTTGTGTGATTTGGTATTTACAATGATGTATCTTTGATTTATTTTTTTTATTACCCATTATTTCCACGCTTTACAGCAGTAGGGATTTTTTTAAGACTTCATCAGGTAAGCTTTGGTCTGTATCTGAGTCCAGAAATTCCAAATATTACAGAAACTCTGAAAAACAACATGGCTCTGGTTCAGAAGCATCATCAGAGCAGGTGCTCAGAAAAGTTCTGCACTGTGGAATTTTCAATCCTGTCCCTGTTAGTTCCTCTGAAAATTTCCAGCATGCTGGCACAGCTTTTACAGGGCACAAGTGTGATTGCTCTGAAATTCCTTGTCCTTTCATGAAACATCTATCTAAGATAAGATTTCTTGAATGAAACATGAAGATTAGATTAAGAGGGATTTGTTTAATCTATTTTTTTGCATGTCTGTATTCGAGTATGTTACTTCAGGGAGTATTTTTGTTTTGTCCATAAAACTTTGCAATTCTGAATGTAATGTTAATTTAAATACTTAAATACTTCTAACAAATTTCTGTGTAATCATATCATTTCAAAAGAAATACTATATATTACCTTACATCTTTGTTTTTTTTATTATTACAGATAAACACAAATCCCCTTCAGATATAATACGAAGTTTCCAGAAGAAAAGTCAGTTTAGGACCATTGCCCCAAAAATGGTACCAAAAATCTTAACATCTGGAGTGGTTTCTTGTCTCCAGTCCTCTCTGCCTGAGCAAAACACACCCATTTCAGCTGCAGGTTCCAAACCCCTGGTGGTACCAACTCAAAACTACACTGTCATGCAGGTGGCTGGGCACGAGGGGACCTTTTCTCTGGTGGCCTTGCCATATGTTGCCCCTGCCCTCATGCAGCAAGTCCAGCAGCCAAACGTGGCTCCTTCTAAAAACCTCAAGCTGCCCATCCCCAGGTACCAATCTGTACGAAATAAGCTGCGGGGTGACAAGAAACCAGCGCAGATCTCTGCTCTGGGTGCACCCAGCAAGATTCCTCCTGAAGCATCCCAGACCTGCCCTGTGACTTCTTCAGCTGAAGACTGCCCTGAAGCTCCCTCTGCTTCCGAGCCAGCTGAGCAAGCAATGCCAACAGACCCTGACTCAGCTGAAATCACAGTTGCCACCTCAGGAAATAAAAGGAGTTGTGTGGAATCCGGATCTCCCGGAGCCAGCAACGCTGAAATTGCCAAGGGGAATGTTTCTGCACCACCTGTAGCTAAAGACTCTCTATCCAAGCCAGTAAGTGATGCCCTGAAACTAAGTCTGCAGTCTGTGAAGGCAGCATCTGGAACCACAAGAGAGGAGTGCAGCACATCTGAGAAGCCAAAGGAGAAAGCCACAGGCTCTCCTGGTGCTGTTTCCATCCCATCACCAGCAGTTTTCCGCAGTGCTCTACAGGCAGCCCCACCAGCTCCAAAAGGAAAACTTCCCATTCTGCCTTACTCAAGGATGAGAAATTCAGTGTTGTGTAAGTCTAAGCAGAACGGTGTCACTATGGATGTATCCAGATCTTCACCAAGATCTGAGTGTGAAAAGATACCAGCTTTGGTGAAAACCTTGCACGCTCCTCCTAAAGCATCCGAGAAGCGAGTAGCTGTGTCCTTCCCTCAAGCCCCCAAACCAACCTTCTCCACCTCCAGCAAAGTGGATGTGGACAGCCTTAAAAAACTGACCGGTGCAGCCACGAAGAGAAGAGGCAGGAAAAGAAGAGCCCCGGATGATTTGTTGGCTTTTCAAACCAGGAGAAGGAGATGCATCGTCACCAAGTTCCGGGAAGGAAGAGAGCGGCTGAAAGCTGATCTTCAGCCACCCGAAGACAAGAAAGCAGAGGCAGTGAAAAAATACCGTAGCATCAGACCCAAACCAGTGGTGGTCCTGCAGGCTTTGGCACCCCTGGCTCCTGCAGCACTAGCAGGGGCACCACCTCCCGAGGGGTTACACCAGGACGTCCTATTGAACGGCTCCCTCCCCAACAAACACCTACATGCCAAGCGTGGCGACTCCACGGCTGCCAAACCAACCGTGCCCGGTGGAGAGGCTCGTCCCACTGCTCCCAAACCTTCCTACAAGTGTCCTGTCTGCAGCCACATCTTCCAGTTCCAACACCATCTCCGGGACCACATGAACACCCACACCAACAGGAGGCCCTACAGCTGTCGGCTTTGCCGGAAAGCTTATCTCCATTCTGGCAGCCTGAGCACTCACATGAAGCTGCACCACGGGGAAGGCAAACCCAAAAAGCTGGTGTGCTGTGAATTCTGTGCCAAAGTCTTTGGCCACGCCAGAGTGTATTTCGGCCACCTCCGAGAGGTGCACAGGGTGGTTATCAGCACGGAGCCCTCCTCGGGAGAGCAGCAGCTCCAAGATGCTTCCAAGAAGAGAGACACGAACAGAAAAGAGCAAGAAGCAGCAGAGAGGTAGATTTGCTAATTAAATGCTAATTAAAATGGGATTTCGGGCTGTCGGTGGAAATTCAAGCATTGCTGTTAATGAAGGTTGTTGGGTTTTTTTTCCCCCAAAGTGGAATTCCTAATGGTTTAAATATTAAGGAATCTAGTCAGTTCATTAGCCCATCGGGTGTATTTGGTGGATACTGGAACAGGTTGCCCCGGGGAGGTGGGTGAGGCCCCATCCCTGGAGCCATTCCAGGTGGGGCTTGAGGAGGCTCTGAGCACCCTGCTCTGGTTGCAGCTGTCCCTGCTCTCAGCAGGGGTTGAACTGGATGAGCTCTGGAGCTCCCTTTCACCCAGACATTGCTGTGAGTCTGATTTTAGCTAATTTATTGAATATAAATTATTACTGATGCTTGACTCTCCAAAGTAATTTTGCATATGTTCTAGTAGTACCAAATCCACTGCCAGGGGAGCTGGTTTTGTCAGTTGATGGTTCACAGCTAACACTTCTTCTGTTTATCTGCACTGTGACCTACCCATTTTGGAGTTTTCCTCAGAATATAAGTGAACCAACTGCAGGAGGTGGAAAGCAACTTAAATTTCAGTATTAGCTTGTAGGGTTTTTTTACCCTATTAAATATCATTATCCCATTTCCTTCTCTGGAGTGCTGTGAGCTAATCAATCTCATATGTACCAGTGGAAAGCAGCCCCATGGAGAAGGACCTTAGTGTCCTGGTGGACAGTAAGTTCTCCATGGGACAGCAATGGGCCCTCATGGCCAGGAAGGCAAATGGTCTCCTGGGGGGCATAAAGAAGAGTGTGGCCAGCAGGTCAAGGAGGTTCTCCTGCCCCTCTATTCTGCACTAATGAGACCACAGCTGGAGTGTTGTGTCCAGTTCTGGTCTCCCCAGTTCAAGAGGGACAGGGAAATGCTGGAGAGAGGCCAACAGAGGCTATGAAGATGATGAGGGGACTGGAACATCTCTGCTGAGGAAAGGCTGAGAGCCCTGGGGCTGTCATGAGATGTCATGAAGTTTTTATGTAGATCATCTACCTTGTTGACTCTGTTTTCCCCTATACTGTCCTAAATCCCTGTGAGGGGCTCTCCAGTTGTGCATTAGGTATCTCAACTTTCTACAGCTGTGTTACAGACTTTGGGGGGGAAGAAACTTTACATTTCATTGCTTCCCTCTTGCAGAGGTGGGATGTGTTTTTGCCTTAAATTGACCTGACATCATTCAGTGTAAACAACTTAGTTTGTCTTAGTGAGACACTGCAGGTAACATTAATTTTCCCTTTTCTAGCAGAGACCTAGAAGTATTTGGATCAACCTCACTAAATCAGGAACTTAAGAAATGGTTATTAACCTTTAATTAAAGGGTTTGTGTTGTTCAAAGATTATTCCTGCCAAGACTAATTTTGGAGGCAGTTCTTAAGCTAAACAGTGTCAAATAAGATTGGATTCAGTTGTTTATTATAGCCTTATTATTATTGTTTTATTTATCTTTTTTTTTTTTTTTTTCCTGATCCAAGTGAATTAGATGCTGTAGCAACAGTGCCTGTTTTTAATTAAAAGAATGTTTCATAATTGTCATATCTCCTGGAACTGAAGAAATTGCCATCTCTGTTCAGTGCTTGGCTAATATTGAAATAATTTGCATCTCCTTTTTTGTTTTAAACAGGGGAAACAAGTGCAATTTTGAGGACCTGTTCCATAACCCAGGAGAAGTGAAACTGCAGGTCAGGTGTGGCCGCTGCCAGTTCATTGCACAGTCCTTTGGTGAAATGAAATTTCATTTGTTGTGCTCTCATGGAGAAGAGATCCAGGGAAGGGTGAAGGAAGGGGTTCTGCAGGGGAACAGGGGAGCCAAGGGAGAGCTGCTGAAGCACTCCACACACTTCTGGAAGCAGCGCAGTGACAGGAGGCACTTGGCAAAATGCAGCTCCCACGGGGAGGAGTTCTACCCTTTCCCAAAGCTGAAGAGGCAGATTTACATTCACCATCCAAATAACATTGATGCCTCATCTAAAAGTGAACTGACTCAGCCAGGAGGTGGAGAGGCAGCCAAGGAGATCCAACGTGTAGGTTTTGATACAGCAAGCAAAGCAGTAGAAGTTTGGTCCAAATCAGGCTACAACTGCATTTTGTGCAAGCAGTTATTTGGAAGAAAAGAGGAGCTTTGCAATCATTGGCAAAGCCACCATAACTGTGAAGAGCCTTCTACTTTATGGGCAATTTTTAGTTTGTTATCAAAACAAGGAGTTATTGAACTTTCCAATAGTGGTGAATGCTGAAGCTCAGTTCTGCAGTGCTATGAGAAACAGCAACTGCCTTCCCAAAATGATTGTTTTCCCTCTGTTGCTAAACTAACCCAAGAGATGTGTCACTTCAGAGGCTTTACTTGTTGGTTGTTACATTTAAATTATGCTAACCTTCATTTTGTTCAGTAGAAAATGTATTTATCCAGTAACATTCCAACTGATGCAAGCTGGTTAGGAAACACTGTACTTAAAATTCATGCTTTTAAGGAACTTAACAGAAGCAAATCATACTAATGGTTAGCATAAAGGGAAGAGATTTGGGAGTTAAATTATACTATACACTAAGAAATCAATCAGTTTATATGAAGTAATCTCAATGTTGAATGAAATGACAAGCCAGATTGGAAGTGTAATTTCAGTCCCAGCTGTGCTTCCAGATTTTATGGTAAATACATATTTCCATGCAATCCTCTGGATCATTTGAATGTGCATATGTGCAGCCAGCATTCCAGAGCTTTCTAATCTATAATTTAAGAGCTTTAAATTCTTGTTTTCCTGCTTTCAGTGTCTTCAAACACGTTTATTGCTTACAGGTATTTTATTGACAGGTCTTTTAGGTGTTATCTTCTGTCCTGGTAACAGCAAGGATCTTTGGATTTTTAAAGCAAAAAACCTACATGTATTTTTTCACCCATAGCTCTTGGGGTTGAAGGTGAGTTAGTTGCCACCCATGAAGATTAAATCCTCAAAGCCTGACTATATGAAATAAGAAAGCCCTGGTTGTTTTAAAATAGTAGTGTGAGTTGGTTCCTCCTGAGAGGTTTGACATTCTGCAATAGGCTGTGTGGTTCACAGTGAACTTTCAGCATATTCCTTACACCTCCCCTGGCAGCAGCACCACTGCTGCCAACACTGTTAGCAGTCTGCCTCTAACACTCTTGGTACACAGCTTTTGTACCTCTCCACTTGACCCAGTCTGTGGCTTTAAAGGGAGATTGTTCCTCCACTTCAGAATTTATGGTACAGGTAATAAGCCTTTTTTTTTTTTTCACTTGTGTAGCCAGATTTACTGTCCCAGAGGAATTGCATGCAGCACCTTAACCTTCCAGGACCAGGAGCCAGTACCAGGTACCTTTCCAGTGTGCAAAGCTGTAAGGATCCTGTAGTGCAGGAGCAGTTTGTGCAGGTCAGCACATCTCCCAGTCAGCACAGGCTGTAAGGAGGTGAGATTGGGGGGGCTCAGTTTTGAGGAAAAGGTGATTTAAGCCATTGATGCTAGATTGAAATTGGTGTTTAAGCTGCTGTTACTTAAAGCCTTACATACCTCTGAAGGATTTGGGGAGCAATAATGGAGACAAGTGTAAGAAATCACTGTATTGCTGTTCAGCTGAAGTCAGAGCACATCAGAGGGCAAACTGAAAAACACACCAGTGCTGTCTCTCCAGTACTACTCTGTTCACTTCTTCTCGTGGTCAGACTGTAATTGATGTGTTGCAGTGATTAAAGAGCCATTCCTAAAATGTCCTGGGCCACTTCTCTCTGTTTTGCAAAACTTGTGGTGATGAGAACACAAGAAGAGATCTAAAAATGTTGAGTTTTCCGAGTGGGATTCCAGAAGCTGTTGCAATATTTTGTGTGTTTTGGTTTTGAACTATGAAAGGCAATTTTGATGAACTAATAGTTTTGAATGTAATTTCATGTTGTATGGTGCTTTGCCCTGAAGCTGAACTATGAGTTTGGAGCCAAGAAAAATAAAAGACAAAAGGAAAATGGTCATGGATCTGTACAGGTGCTTGGTAAGGTGGAATCCCTGTGGATTTTCAAAACTTCCTTCCTACTATCTGTTGCCATAAATACATATTTGTGTTTTCTTTGCTTTCATATATGTCTCTTTTTTTATGCTGCTTTAAAAATACTTGTGTCCTTACTCTTGACACACCTATCTTTTAATGCCTACAATATATTCATATTTATTTTCACAGGGTAGATGGAGGAGACTGGTGTATTTGGAAAGGAACAGCTCATTTTACACTCAGTGTTTCACATCAGTCTGAAACTATATTTAACTCAGAGTTGTGTTTGCATTTAGACGTGGGTTTGGTTGTTTTTTTTTCCCATCTTAATCCTTTAACTTTCAAAATCCAACAGCTTGGTGCTTTCCCTGAAACAGAGATGTGAGAACAATCCCTCCCTCACACGGTTGTAATACATCAAAGGGAAGTTTCTTCCCGTGCATTTGAAGAGTTGGAGGGGAAAAAACCCCAAAACAACCAAACATTAGAAATGTTTGATTGTGTTCATTATTTAGACATGACATTAAATTACCTTTCTTGCAAAATCCACCCATCCCTTGCAGTTGAAAATGAGCAGAAATGAAGGTAGGCTGGAGACAAGAGTCCCTCCTGTTCAGGAGCAGCACCAAGGGTGGCAGAGTTGACCTTCAAAAGTCTTTTCAAAAGTATCTGTTAATAATGATGCTGCCTCAGAGCTGGTGGGGTAGATGGAATGCTCAGTGGTGGTTATCAGGCAAGAAGAGTCACTCCCTTTTGTTTGATGTAAAAGGAGGAGGAGGAGCAGTGATGGTGGGAGGAAGAAGGTTTGGGATGAGGGAGATGGTTCCTTTTATTTCACTGGAAGTTTTCGTGGGCAGTCTTTGCATTATATCTTTTGTGCTTCTCTCCATTTCTCTAGTCCAAGCCAAATGGGTAAGCTGGTTTCAGCTTTCAGCAATGTAAAGCCTGAAAACCTGTTTTAAAGCATCATTCTGAGCCCCTTCTCTGTGTCCTCATCAATGTTTAAAATGAAAAGCCTTGTTCTCCGAGCCTGAAAGCATTCTTGTGTTTCAGGCTGTTATGATTATGGTCGATTATGAAAGGTTGGGATTTTTTGCAAAGAGCATTGCATTAAATACAGATGTGTCCTTTGTTTAAAATGTATTTGTTTGGCTTTTGTGTTCCTTGTGATAACATTGGGAGGTACAAAGCGAGCCTTATTTACAGCCACATTGTGGTTGCTGTTCAGCAGGAGGGTTGTTAGGAATACAGCTTTGCTGTTTACCTTGAAGCTGGACAAATTAACATCTGGTTTTGCACGTAAATTATCTTTTTAAATTGTTAAAACCAGTGTTGTTGGGTCTGTAGCTGCAGTTTTGTTACCCCTCTGCTTTTTCATTAAATCTCTGTTTCGCCTTCGCCGTCCCTCACATGGAAAGTTGTTCCTTCATCACCACGCCATAAATAATCAAAACTGGAGGAGTTCTCTGGCTTGCAGAGCATTGCCCTTCTCCAGCTGCAGAGCTGCAGTTTCCTCTGGCCAACTTTGACATAGTTGCTGGCAGTTGATGTTTTACTCCATTTGCTTGCTGGAGTTGAGATGATCTCTGTTGAGCTCCAGCGCAGTTGCTGTCGCACCCCGTTAGATACTCATTTTATCTCCTGTTGGCTGAGCTCTTTAGAGAAGCTGTCATAAGAAGGATGAACAGGTATTTAAGAGAGCAGATTTCCACCCCAACTTTGTGCAGCTGATGCTGACGTTTGAGAATCACCAGCTTATCTGGGCTCAGCCATGTAGTATATTATATTTCTACAACACATCCACCTACACACGCATCTATTTGGGAGAGAAATGTATACTTCAAATTCAGCTGTCAGTCATTATTATCAAACCTCTACAATGTAGGTTTGTGATGATTATGCATAAAGATTAAAAGGCTATTAACTTTAGTGGGTTTACTTGACAAATTCCTTCTAGCTCTGGAAAACGAAAAGCTCTGCGTGCCGAATATGACACAGGAGAAAAAAAAAAAGTCTGGTCTCATGAAGAAAATTCTGATGGCTTAAAGGTTGTCCTCATTTCAGTGGGTGCTTTTATAGCTGATCTGTTACACTGATGTAGGATTTCCTCCATGTTATATTAAATTGCCATATTTTTTTCCTGATTAGGAATACTGAAGAAGACCTGAGACTGCACGCAAGTCTCAGGGAAAAAACTCTGTTTGATTCCTTTCCTGCACAGGCAGCCACATCCGTGGAGTCCAGATAGTCTTGGTGGCCTGACATGGACACATGAAGTGTGGGACAATGTGCAGGATTTGGGGTGTCAGTGTATGACTTTATGTGGCTGATTGTTCTACAATTCCAAAGTAGAAAGTGCAAATTTGAGTGTAAAAAAAACCCAGCTCTATTTTCAGACGAGTGAATTGCTAATACCTTATTAACAAACATTCCAGAAATCCTAAAAAACCATGTCAGTAGCATAGCTCTCTACTTGTGCTTCATTTATTGAGATAGTAGTATTAGTAGTGTTCTAAAATATGATAGGTCTGGTGCTGTCGAGTGCAAAGGAAGATTCCTCCCTTCAGTTGTTTTTTTATTAAGGCTTTTATTGACTTTTCCACTCCTTAGTGGAGGAGGAGGAGGAAGTAGTGATGATGAAGGTTGGCACAGCCTACTCTCCTTTGATGGTCTGTATATGTGGAAGTGTCCTGAAGCCTCAGTCTGAATTTCTACCCCCTGTTCCAGAGTCTTCTCCCACTTACCAGTTTGGAGCATCCTCAGCCTTCTGGGCACCAGCTCCTCCAAATGGCAGAGCTGGGTTTGTGAGTGTCCTCACCACTGCATTTGGTGTCTCCATTCCATACTCTGTTGTTAGGTGAGCCACGTGCTGCCTGCTGAGACCAGCTGCTGCCAGAAATAATTCACTTTTTGGAGGAAAGAAGCATCTTTTAGCTTTAGTGAAATCAAATGCTGCCCCTGTACTCGGTGAGAGAGGAAAAGGGCTGGCTTGGCTTCCCACAGATACAACACTGGTAAGTAGTAAAGAAATAAGTGAATTGTTGCTGGAGGAAAAGCAGAACTGTTCAGTGTGTTTGGAGATAAAGAGAACTGCTGCTGTAAATCACTGGAATGCCCCATTGCACAGTTAGAATCACAGAGTTCCCCAAGTGTGTCTGACTCTGATGTGATGGTATAAAGCAGCAGTCTGGAGCTGTGGTCACTGAGATTCTTTATTTTTTTTTCCTCTTTTTCTCTCTTTGCCTTTTTTTTAATTTTTTTTTACTTTTGCTTTTTCCATTTCTCTTCCTATTGTCAGTACCTTTTCAGCATCCTCTGTGGGCTGCTCTGCCTGAGTGCAACTTATAAATGTCTTCATTCAGTAAAGGCAGCGTTGTGTCTGACATCTTTGCTACCAGAACCCTGGGACTGAGGAGCTGTGAATGCTGCTTCACTGAGTGTTCCACAGAAAGCTTGCAGGGAACCCAGGAGTTCAGCCAGGCCTGAAGCAAGGCTTAGCACCAGCTGGGGAGCAGAGCTTTTGGAAACCATCTCTGATGTTCCATCAACGGTGGAGTTGTGAGTATAAACAAGGTTGGTAGCTGATACTTTAAACACTCTCATAGGCAATTTTATGACATCCATGAGGAAGTCACAAAACTCAGGACAAAAACACACCCCAAACCCAGTTAAAGTTGCAGCTCCTTCAGCAGTGAGAACTTTTTTGGCACAAAACCCTGTTGCTTATGTTGTTGCAGAGCCCCCTCCCTTTGGTGCTTATGCTCCTTTGCCTACTGTGCTTTTTCTGGGACCACAGGCTCTGTGCCTTTCACATGCAGTGAATATACTACTTTTTTTCCCCCTACAGTTGATTTAGGACAAAAATGAAGTCTTTTATTTCCCATACCTTAAGTAATTTTGTGCAGGTCCATGTTTAATCTGACTTTTGAACATAAACCCAACCAAAGAGGTCAATATACCTACCTATTGCTAGAGGCAATAAATGGCATGGTGAAGGAGGAAGGCAATAAATATCTCTGTGACTATACCTTTGAAGCAATGCACTTGCTTGCCACTGAAGTTTAATTTCTTTGTTTTTAGCTAAAAGCTTTTCTTACTTTTAACTGGAGTAAATACACTGCAATGCTTTGCTATTCAAATAAATCCTTTTTTCAGCTCTTGAGTCCTTGGAGTTTGAATCCCATCCAGCCATTTTATACTATCTGCCAGTTCCTTGCTAAGTGCAAACCTGACACTCTTGCCAATAAATCCACCTTCATGCCATTTAAAGTCATCTGCTGTCTTTTCTCTGGAGCTAATCAAAGTTTGCAAGAAAATTATTTTTTTTTTTAAGTGCACCAGCTCTAGGATTCAGGCCTTTTTAATTGTGCAAGTTAATTAAAAGAAATGTCAGTGAATGATAACATAAAGAAGTGTATCTAAGCTGTATGTAAAAAGACTGTATGAAGGCTCGCTGATTTTTATTCTCTTCTATGAGTAAGTGGAGAGGAAGTTTCCTAGGGAAGAATTGGGGTGTTTTATGCTGTTTTATGTGCTGCTCT
This sequence comes from Ceyx melanurus, assembly GCA_024611195.1. Lineage (NCBI taxonomy): Eukaryota > Metazoa > Chordata > Aves > Coraciiformes > Alcedinidae > Ceyx > Ceyx melanurus. The sequence goes on along the minus strand of JANHGL010024947.1, from coordinate 41,949 downwards.
CTTGATCCCCTTTTTAGACTCTCCTGAGTACAGCACAGCAGAGCCCAGCCATGCTTCCCAAGTTGATTGCAGCCTGTTAAACTCAAAGCACCATTTTATTTTTACCTGGTGAGACAGCTGGGCTGATAAATGGATGGGTTACTGGCACGCCAGGAGACAGCCCCAGTGCCTGCACAGCTTTTAAGAGCAGCTTTTCCAGTGTTAGCCCACCAAATTATCCAAAGGAACCCCAAAATACACAGTAGCCACTGGAGTTCTTCCAGGAAATGGGATTAATTGTTGAATTGTTGGAATTTCTTTTAGAAAATGTGCTACTCCTGCTGCTTAATGCCACGTGTAAGATTTAAACGATATTTCTGAGAGTGATTTATTGGACCAGCAGAGAAGCCTGGTGCTAAACCTTTCCACTGGGATTTGCTTACATTAGGAAGCAATGCAGGTGGCAGTCTATTTCAACATGGAATGGTTTTTTTTTTCCCTTCCCTTTTCTTTCTGATAAATGAAGTGCTTATGTAAGGTGAGAGATTGAAAAAAAAAAAGAAGAAAGAGAAGCCTGAAGCCTTTAGAGTATCCACCCAAAATCTCCTGTGCAGGGAGAGAGGAATGGTATTCCCATGCAGTTTCTGTACCTGCTCTGTGGGGTGGGAGCCTCCCAGCTGTCCTGGGGACACTGCTGAGGGAAAGCTCCTCATCACAGCTAAGAGTTTGTTTCAAAACCTGTAGCATCATTTGCTAACAACTCATTCCCACAGCTGCAGGGTTGAGGCATCCTTTATTCCCCCAGCTCTCTGTGTGTAACAGGGGGGGGTCTGGGTTTGGAGTAGTGCTCAAGAAACTGCTCTGAAGCTTTACTGTTCTGTGAGGCTGCCCCCTTTGGCTACCACTGACATGCATCATCTTGCTCCCAAGTGATTCCTCTGGTGGTGTTTAATGACAAACATTTGGTAGTTTTTTCCTGTCAGGTACAATATGTAAATCTCCCAACAGCGTCATATTCTGAAATTATTGCAGTGCTTGATTAAATTAGCCCTTCTAAAAGGGAGCCAGGTTCACTAATAGGGTTTCCTGTGATGCTCATCTCTAGAGAAAACTGAGATCTGACTTTTAGAGTCAGAGCCAATTAGGCTCATCCTTACCCCCCCCCTTCCTATCTGCAGCGTTCAGATGAAACACATTTTTCAGGCACAGTTCAAGCAGACTGTCAGGTCTCAGGGGCTCTCTGCCTCCTGGGCTCTGCATTCCCACTGTCAGCTGTGAAAAATAATTCCCCCTTTGCAGTTGTGTCCAAGGAAAGTAAGATGATAAATCCACAAGTTAGATTTAAGAGGGGGGAAGTGAATTATTGTTTACTCGGCATTGAATAAGGTTTTGTTCTAGGAGATGGGGCTGCTGTGAGGCATGGGAGAGTGTTCTTGGATTTACAGCTTTCTAGCTAATGAATGTGTTAGGATTCATTCTCACTTAAAATTTAGGGGTTTGTTCTTCATCTGAGTTTTTTTGAAGCACCTAAACTATGGCATTGTTTTATATATATATATATACTAGGCTGAATAAAAGAAAGAGAAAAGGTTGACCTGTAAACACAGCATAATGAAGCCTCAAGAAAAAAAATCAACCCAAAATCCTTAACAAGTGCAGTGTGAGAGTAAACAACTTTCAGATAGAATTCATCATAGACTAGACTCTCTGTTGAGCTGCTCTGATGAAACAGCAATATCATTAAGAAGAATTTTTGAACCAGAGAAAAACCCAAATGTTAGATCTTTTTAGCTGTGGAGGATTGAGAGCTTCTCCCTGAGGTGGGGGAGAGTTGCAGGTACAAAGTTTGTGACTTGGAAAAGAGTTGCTCGGTTTTCTGTGCAGTATTTGCAGTATCATTTTCTTTGCTGTAAGGCTGTAGTAGTGCTTTGCTACAGAGAACAGATGCTACAACTTTCATAAAAGATTAGAATGCCAGGGAAGGGACCTCAAGGATTATCTAATCCAATCCGAGTCTTCAAGCTGTCCAGTGTAGGGGAATCCACCACTTCCCTTGGGAGATGATTCCAATGTCTAATTGTTCTCATGGTGCTTTAATCTGCTATCTGTAAATCTTCAGTTTACAGTGACAGAAGTCTCCAGTTTAAAAAAAAAAAAATCAAATAAAAAGCACCATTTTATTGCAGCCTTAATTCTCTTGCCATTCACCTTTTCACCCTTCAAAGTTTCCTGCCTCTCCTTATATCACTGTTAGGTTTAATACTCATCAGAATCAATTCAGCAGAGCCATCCAGCTTCCCTGCTCAGTACAGGCAAACCCTGTCACTGTTCTAATAAACCCTTAAATATATCCAAATCCTTCTCAGGGCTTCCAGACAACACAGCAAATAGTGCTTTGCTTGCTGTCAAATGGAAGTGATGAGTTTATTGCTGACAGAAAGCAGCATGGTAAATGCAGCCACCTTCCTTTGACTTGCCTATAGTAGCCTCTGTACTAATGGCCAGAGTTGTCATCTGGGTGGGAGAACTTTGAGCTGCTCCGTGTTTCAGCTGGTGAAATATGAATATTTGATATTGGAAACATTTTCATAGACCACAGAAGGCTAATGTGTCTCAAATGGAGAAAGATTGAAATATACTTGGAGAAATAGCCTTGAAAATGTAATAGCAGCTTGGTTTTCAGGTGTGCTGTGGCAAAAGGTATTTATTGTGAGACCTCACCTGGAGTATTTGCATCCAGTTCTGGGCTCCTCGGTCCAAGAGGGAGGGTTACAGCAGCTCCCAGCAGGGAGAATTGGAGCTGTTTCAGTGCCTGAGTGATCGTGGATGAGGCTCAGAGCAATAGGAATAAACTTCTCAGGTCATAAAGTTTGATCTCCTTCCTTACTGCCTTATTGCTCTGGTAGCTCGTAATCATCTTGTCAGCTAATAGCCCTCCTTTTTTTTCGCTGTCAAAGCCAAAGAACAAGTCCCCATGTGAAAGCTACAGATCCACTTAGGTGTCTCCAGGTGCATGATGTGGAGCTTGTGCAATCACATAGAATCCATTCCTAATATTCCAAGCCACAAGTCATCTACATCTCACACAAAATATTCCAATATTCCAATATTCCCACCACCCTTTACAACACCAACTAACTCTGCCAGATCCACAGAATTCATTAGGATCCACAGATTTCATTAGGATTAAAAGTTCTCAATGAAAAATAATAAATAAAATATTCTAAAATATTCTTAAGATATTCACCTTCAAAATTGGTGGTACCCACCTTTATCTGGTGGCTTCCATCTCATCACAGCCCTTCTGCCAATGGCAAAAGTACTTGGTTAAATAATAGTTTCTCTGCAGCACCTCTCACCCAAGGGGCAGGAGCTCACACCCAACACAACCCACCATGCAAATGGTCACTCATTTTACTGAAGGATGATAGATGAGGTTGAGGGTAGACAATTTGGGGGAGTATATACAGACCTTCATGTCTTTCATAATCTTTTGGCTTCATAAATGTTTCCAAATCGTAGTTCAATATTGAGGATGGACTAAAATGGCTGCAGTTGTTGAGATCAGTTGGTTTTCCCTCCTTAGGATGTGTTTTTTGGCTCAGTGTTGATGCTTTTCATTTGACAGATGTTTTGCAGTGACAGGCTGGTCAATCCCAGCTTCTGTGTAACAAAACCTTTTTCAGGTGGGATAAGGGCACGTCCAGTTCTACATTCCCATTGCCATTTAAATTCCATTGCAGGGTCTAAACTGAGTTTGTCCCCATCTCCACACATTCTTATCTATGAGAGTTAACTTGGTTTTGCCAATTAGTTTTGTTCTCAGTAACTTGTTCAGTGCTTCCTTCTGCTGCCCTCTTCTGAGGTGACTTCCAAAGGTGTCTTCCCTATGAGCTTCTTCTCTTTGTTTGGGCAGCTGTTCATTTCAATAGCATTTTTATCTTTATGGAGGGAAATGTCATGTTGTCCCACATGTGAGTTCTTCAGTTCAATTGATGTCATTGACCTATTTATATGATTTCTTCACACTAGACATTAAAAACCTGACTTTATAAATACCTACCTCAGTTGCCTTCTCCCCCACCCACACACTTTAATTTAAAATACATCAAGCTATACTGAAGTGCCATCAATGTCTTAGCAAGACAGACATCAGTTAAGACCATTTAGCTCAATTCCCTGGAGGTTTTTGGCATATGGAGCAGTATTCAACCAGGCTCAGTGTCAGGTGGGTGCAGAGATCCCCACTGTGGGCAGGGAAACCACAGAGCAGAAGGAAAACATTAAGTGTTTTGAAACAGTTGTGAGAGGCTTTGTAGAATTTATGGCCTTTGGGGGCCAGTGAGAGGTTTATGAGGCCAGAAGGTTTCTGGGGAGCACTTTTTGTGGGGGTTTTTGCAGGTGGCTCCCAAAGATCATAGGTCTTTGTTTGGTGGAATAGCCTTGTTGCTGGAACTGGTGCCACTTTGGCTTTCTGACTGGCTGGTCACATCTTGCTGGGGAAATGGCCTGCCCATCATATATAGAGGTTTTATCCACCCTTCAAGAGGTTGCTGTTCAGGTGTTCTAAAGGATATACCTGAATGTAGTGATTTCTCTTGGGTTGTGCTCTCCTACAGGAGAGCAGCTGCAGACCATGTTTTCTGATCAGATTTTGCTCTTATTGTTCATTCATTTCCCCCCATCATCAGCTGCTGTAACCTGTTGTTTCAGACAGCTGCTAGAGCCTAGCTGATGGAGTTTATTGATTTCTGACTCTGATCTTGCAAATCTTATTTCAAATTCATCACCTGCCAGGGCTGCACTGGGAGCCTGAGCTGAACCATAGCTTATTACAGAGGAGAGAGCTCCCTCAGGAGCTTTCTAGTCCCACCAACTGCAAAGCTCCTCTGTGGCCTCTGCTTTGGAGCAGCCCACCCTGATGCTCTGAGACGTCCCAGAGCCAACCCTCAGCGTGCCAGTGCTGGCCTGGCCATGCCTTGTCACAGCACAGCAGGGATGAGGAGCTGTGCACAGCACAGACCAGGCAACTCAGTGGGTGGCACCCCCCGTGGTCTCATCCCACCTCCAACCCCTCTCTCCTCACGGACACAGATTATGATCCCGTTCTCTCCACTGCCACGGGAAGCCTGAAAACCTGAATCAGATGCAGAGTTTCACCTGAGTTTCCAGACATCCTGGAAGCAATAACTCTGGGAGGTAGAAACCTCTCCTTTCATGGTAATGAGATGTTAACGGGGTGAAAGCCCTGCTGCTCTGGGCTCACCTCTGGGAACAAGGGCTCTGCTGGGTCTGTTTCCACAACACCCACCCGCCTGCATCCCTGCTGTGCCCAGAGTCTCCTGACCTGACATAGTCCTGCTCCTGGAGGCAGAGGGTGCCTGCTTGTCCCCATCATGCAGCTCAGGGTCCCTCAGGTCCAGAGGGCTGTGGGTAGCGGCGCATGGGGCTCCTCAGGAGGCTGCAGGGAACATCTGTTTGCCATCACTTTGGGCTGTTTATAGCGTTTTGATGCTCTCTCCTGCAACATTTTATTTTAAGGAGCCTGGTGATATTCCCATGCAGAGTGCACCAGAAGTGCAGCTTGCTGCTGCTTTATGTATTTCAGCTAATAATTTGTGACGGTCACCGAGCTCGTTCCCAGCTCTCGGGGGCTTATCACTGGCCGAGCTGCTCTGCTCTCTCCCTTGCTTTCTATGGGAAGGGGTGTTCAAGCAAAACCCAACTGGCCTTTCTTTGACTTGGAATTAAAAAAAAAACTAACGTTGTAACTTTGGAAGCCAGGCTGCAGTTTCTCACTGGGGATTAGAGGAGCAAAGCCAGGCAGTGCCCTCCTCTGCAGTGCTCTGCTCCTGTTTGCTTTCCTGTGGTGGAAACACAGTCCGTGGCTCGGGCAGCAGGAAGGTAAGGAGGGAAGAGAGGTGATGGGTTTTCTGCTGGGCAACCTTATCTGCTCTGGTTGGGCTGGATTTTCAGCTAAGTGTGACTGTGAAGGATAATTACCATCATGTGTTACCTGAGATTACAGGGTTGCTTTCCAACTAATGACACTAGGAGAACCGAGCAGTTGTTAATATTTAATCAGACTCTTGGCTTAACAATTGGATAAATGAGGTGTGTAATTAGACAATTACAGCAGTCGTTTCAGACAGGAGCTGTGCTGTTATTAATAGTGAAGGTGAAAGCTGTTGAACGTGCAGCGCTCGGTCCCACGAAGCACGTCGTTAAAACACATCTTCAGCACAAGACTCTAACAGCATGTCCTGTGACATGGGAAACAAAGGTTTCAGCTGCTTTTGGAGAGAAAAAATCCTGCTTGGCCAAGAGGTTTCAACGTAAGGAAAAAATACCAGAGCAGATGTTATGTCGATGTGGCAAGCTGTAATCAGGGGTAACTAGGGAACCTATAAATATGTACACAGAGTATAGTGTGTGTTTATGGCCATGCTTGATGTAGCATTTCTCAGCAGTCAGGCAATTATTCTCCTTAGGTTATTCATTTTCAGTTATATAGGAAACAGAGAGGTACCTTTTAATTCAGTGTATTACTTACCTGCCCACTGGAGCTTCTCTTTAAAGTAAATGTTTGTTGTATGGCATGTGCAAAGTGTTGTGTGTGGTTGCAAAATAACAATGAATTGAGATGCTGTCTATAATAATTTCAATAATTGCTTCTTTTACACGTTATCTCAGCTCCTTAAAATCAAATTTTTTTTCCAAGTGATCTTAATCTGTAAGGATTGCAACAGTTGCAGTCACTGCTCCACTACAGGGGGCACTACTTGTAATTCACTCGAGAGTCAGTTAGTGGGATACTGGAAAGTAAACATCAAAATCAAAGAACTTATTGACCAGCATGATTGCAGATTAGCAATATGATCTGAGCAATGCATGGAATTAAACCTTAAAAATGCTTTGCACGATGCAGTGAGGCTGCATTCAGGTGTCAGTCAGTGTTGTTTTTCAAATGACAGGTGGTACAACCAAGAAAGCAGGTTTTGGGGCAGGTGCTATGAGCAATAGTGTTCTGCTGAAGTCACATTCATGTTTTTCTTCCAGCTACATTTCTATTAAGACACCCTGTGATCAGGGAAATGGTTTGTACTCTCTCTGCTCAGCCCAGTGCTGGTTGTGTGCCAGTGGCTGAGCCCCACCATGAGCTGTCAGGTCCTCCTGGCATCTGTTTGCACGTCAGATCCTCCTTAACAATTTGTGCTTGGTGTGCTCATGCTGTGCAAAGAGCAGAACCCTTCAATTAGAGTGATGCAGAGCCAACAGAGGTAATTAGGAAAATAAGCTCTCAGCCCCAACGAGGTTAAGATTTACCTATATGACATGTTGGCATAGAATTGTAAAGGAGATGCAACAAAAAGCACAACCAGAATAATTTCCTGTGGCATGTTACCTTGCGATCCAATTTAGTGCAGCCTGTTTCTTCATCCTCTTTTCTCTCTGCCTCCCCTTGAGCCTGCCAATCCTGTCTTATCCAGACTGGTCCCACTGAAGTGATTTTCCTCTATTCCAAATTTGTCAAGCATCTTCCTAAGTCTTCATCTCTGTGTCATCCAGCCTCTCTTTTGAGTTCTGTATAGCCACAGGCTACACCTTCCAACCTCCTTGGCAGACCTTTCTTGATCATATTTGATGCTCACCTACCTTCCCTGAGGAAGGACCAGCTATTGCCCTTGGCTGTGAAACACTTCATGTCTTTATATCCCTGCAGAACAGAACAGATGGGGGATAATGAATTCAGTAGCCCACGAGGCTTTCTGCTCCCACCCTACAGCCCCGTGCTCACCAGCCAGGTGAGGGGTGAGTGCCCAAGTGGGGAACCCTCTTTTGGGCCATTCCACACACAGTTTCTCAGCAGCAGAGGAACTACTTGTGGGTTTGAGGTTGGGTGAAGGTCCTGCCTGCTGGGAACGTGGGCACAGTGATGCATCATTTCCTGTAATGGACCTCAGACCCCTCTCAGAGCACTACTTTTAAGAGGTGGTTTCATTATCTCTAAAGCTTTTTATTGCATCACATCCCGTTAGTCAGGACGTGATCTGTGCCCGGTGCCACTCCAGCAGTTACAAGAAAGACCTTTGGTGTTGGCTTTTGGGGGAAAGTCCAGGACTGGCAGAGGGACTTTTCTAGCTAAGGCAAGCAAGATTTATTTGTTAATTAACCTCTGTGGCACCTTGGAAGAAGAAAATGCTGCATATGTACTGATGTTTTTCTAATGCCAAAGTGCCTTGCATTTAAACCTGCTGAAGCCCTAATGACTTGGTCTGTGGGTTCACGATCTACTCTTATCTATAAAATTAAAAATAAACCAGAAAGATGTTGGCATCTGAAGAAGACTCTTCTTCTCCCATACAAGGGGTATTCCCTTTTGTACCTTTTGGAGGTTTTAAACTCAGAAGATGGCCGAGTCAGTGAGCATAAAGTATTTATGGCAAGAAGCATTAGATGTCTTTAATTAAAATGTTAAAATCTATAGAATGTTTCAAGGTTTCTGCAGATTGGGCATATCAGTAATTTATATTCTCTCTGGCTTTGCATGTTGTACTGGGCTATTTGCTCTTGTCCTCCACTGAAACACTGGCAACCCTTCCAGTTTGTGCAGCACCCCAGCAAGACTTTGCAAAGGGGACAAGCAGTGACCAGTGTCATCTCATGTTCATTGGAAGCTGTGCACACAGAGACATGCACAAAGTCAAAGAAAGACCAGTCACCCTTCATGTGGAGCTTGGGAGCACGTGTCACTTTCTGCCAAACCAATACCTCCACTTCTCTCATCCAGATTTGCAAAGGCAGCTTTTCATGGGTTTCATAAAATCAGTTTGTTTCTGTCTTTTCCTTTGAAGAATGTCAGTGTCACCCAGACCTCGCAGAGCTCTCGGCTGGATGCACACGTTGGCTGCCCTGGCTGGTCCCTACTGAGCTAAGTGTGTTTGCATTTAACCTCCTTTGAAGGGAAAGGCAGTTCAGCAACACATCTTCTGCCTGTGCCAAGCCAGGTGGATCCTTCCATGGGCTTATTCCACAGCCCCCAAAGGTGGAGTGCAGGGCACTTCATAATCACAGGAATCTACTGGAAAGAGTCCAATGGAGGCTAGGAGGGTGATTAAGGGACTGAGGGAACTGGGGCTGTTTAGTCTGGAGAGGAGCAGACTGAGAGGGGACCTTGTTCATGTCTATAAATATCTGCAGCGTGGGTGTCAAATGGAAGGGGCCAAATTCTTCTCTGGAGCGCCCAGCAATAGGACAATGAGCAATGGGGATAAACTGGAGCAGAGAAGGTTCCACCTCAACATGAGGAGGAGCTTCTTCACTGTGGGGGTGACAACCTGGCCCAGGCTGCCCAGAGAGGCTGTGGAGTCTCCTGCTCTGGAGACTTTCCAGCCCCACCTGGATCTGTTCCTGTGGGGGCTGCCCTGGGTGCCCCTGCTCTGCCAGGGGGTTGGACTCAATCTCTAGAGATCCCTTCAAGCCCCCACCATTCTGTGATAACTTAGAAACACCAGCTATTCCTCTATATAATAACTCCCCAAAGAAAGACATAAAAAGAGGTTGCTCTTGTTCATCAAGTGTAGATGAACTTCAGGGCACATCTTACCTTTTCATGAACCTCTAAATATCAGCAGTCAGGCTGCCCATGCGAGTGGTGCTAGGCAATGAGAGAGGTATCAAAAAGCTTCCTCAACCTGCTTTGAAGGTTTGAATAAAGAAAAGGGTTCTTTCAGTGCTTCGGATTCTGGTCAATGGGATTAAGTCAGATGCAGTCAATGAAGTGCAGAGAAGCAAAGTGGCTGGGGAAGCCCAGGAAAGGGGGAAGATGAGCAACAAGCTTGTGTTTTGGCAGGGAAGTGTGTGGAGGGTTGAACTCACTTCAACAGTGTGAGACAAGTGACATAAGGCAGTGTTGGGTTCTGCAGGACCCGCTTATCTTTTATCTGGAGAGTTTAATTTCTATCTGCAAAAGAATAGATGGATGTTATGCAACATTTTTCTCATACTCCAGCTGTGGAAAACAAACCACATCTGGCACATAAAACAGCAGTGAAATTATCTGAAAGCTGTACTGTTCTTAAAAGCAGCTACAAGTACGTGTTCAAATAGCTCGCTGGAAAAGAATAGATCCAATTTGTCAGATGATAATGCATAAGCTTAGAAGGAGGGAATAGCTGAGCCAAGAGAAATATTGCACTTCAGAGAGCTCAAATAAAGAGGTTCCTTTCCACCAAACTTCTGTGGGCTCGCAAGGCATAAATTACACAAACAGCATTTAAAAACAGGAATGCAAAAATCAAAAGAGCAAAATTAAAAGCTCTGTTCGTGTTCCAGCCGTGCAACAAGTGTGCAGCAGATGTCAGAGGCCTGGGGTTAAGAAATCCCCTGGTTCTGGATGCACAATTTCCAGCGTGTCCTGCATTTGAAGGTGGGTTGTAACAAACAAACTGCCTGCTACATGGAACACCCAGCCCATGAGGAGAGGAAAAGCTGCAGATCTGGTACTGATGCTTTCCCTCCTTGTCTTCCTCTAATGAAGCTGCAATTTCATGGTGTTCCCATGTCCTGAGAGCTGTCACACTGCATCTTAGGAAGACTCACCTCCTTTCCCAGTTCCTCCCTCTCACTGGTGCTGAGGATCCTAGTGAAGCACCAGGGAACTCGCTGCATCTTAAACTGGAGCAGCTCACCCTAAATGCAGCTGGTGTTTGGGTGCAGAAGATACATCTCAATTTCATGGTCCCTTATATCCGAGCTGGGTGAACAGACCTGTGCTGCCAAAGGAGCAACAGAAGTAAAAGTAGCTTATTGAAACAGTTCAGCTGAGGGAAGTTGTCAAAAGTCTTCTTGATTTGTTTCTTTGTTTTTTCGTTTAAGGTGATTTCTAAAGCTGCAGTTTGAGAATGTTCTTAAAATGTGGTCAGACTTTACGTATTTAGGGGTAGAAAAACACCAAAAAAACCCACCGTGCCTCCTACACTCCCAGCAGCAGGAAAGCACGTTGTGATCACTATATAAAGCCCTTCCTGCAACCCAGTGGGTCTTCATTTAAATATTTTTGCCTGCCAAACAATAACAAAAGGTCTGTCAGTAGCACACAGAGCCCCCAGACAGTGTACATTAAAGGCTTTGCTGGCAGCCTGAAGAAGAGGGGGTTTCAGGCAGGTCTGCAGGCTTGGAATTGAGGATTGGGGTCCTAGTTTAAACTCACTCCCCTTTACATCACCTCTGCAGCTGCACTGGACCTCACTGGGGGTGGAAATTACACGCCTGCTTAATCTGAGAGGCTTTAAATGAAATGTGAAGTGTCATCCTGGGGGTGGAGGGATGGGCTGGCTGGGGGGAGGGGGGAGATGCTGCCTGTGAGCCCAATGTGAAATCAAATTAACTAATTCTGCTCTGCCTAGGTTTTATTCCCCAGAATGAGCTGAATCCTGGGGTGGGAAATACGGATTGTCTGCACCTTCTCCCTCCTGTTGCTGAAGAGATGAAGTAAGTTCACATCCATATTTCCTGTGTGTTTATTAACATGAAAAATATGAAGTTTCTGGAGTTCCAACCCTGCAAGAGCAAAGCATGGGAAGGCAGGCAGAAAATGTACTGGTGGCAACTGCAGTTTCATTTCTGTGGCAGAGTGATAAATGATGGGAATTCACAATTCTCTTCCCAGGTCCCTTGGAGGATGTATTCTATAGAATGAAAATAGAAGCACTAAATTATTAAGAATCATCTCCTTTACATATGAAAACGGTTCAGTGTCATGTTAAATACACATTATTAAGAGGTCAATTAGAGAACTAGGTTTGAGTTAATGGTATTAGTTCTTTTTTTTTTTTTTTTTTACATTTTAAATGCAATCTTTCAAGGTGTGCTGGGGATGAAAGGAACAGAAAAGAGAGTAGTGAAGTTAAAGGCAGTTAATGCCTGCAGAATGCCTCAGAGCAATGCCAGAGGGTGACAGGGCTCCATGGGGCAAGGGCTGAGCAGGAGTTTCTTCCTATATACATCAAATCTCCTGTGCCTGTGAGTGAGAAATGCTATTTTTTTTGGTGGTATATTCCCTATATCTGAACAGACTGTAACACAAGGTTATGCTTGAGCCTTGGCTTCCAACCATAGCTCTCATTTCACTAAATCTTAGAGCAGTGCCTTTAAATCCCTATTTGGTTCAGTGGAAACTGAGTCTGTATAGAAGTCCTGAGTTCAATATTGCACCTCGTTGTTGTGTTAATCACTGGACAGTTGCTGAGCTGAAGAGCTCCAAAAGGAAATTGCTAGAAAGAGCTTCTCTACTCTTCAAAGAATTTGCTGCTTCCCTGATACCCCTGGAATATGAACACACTGGAATTTGCCCTCCCTCCTCATCTATGTTACAAGAGGATTTGGCTGCAAGGGGGAAGCCTCTGGGGCTAAGGACAGGTCATTAATGGTGCACTAGGAGTATTGTGGCACCCAAGGACAGTCCTCCCCTCACATCACCCTTTGCTGACTCTTTCCACCCTGCCCAAGCACGTGTTCTTTTTGGTGGTTGCTCTGGATACCTAAACAGAGCTGGAAAATAGATTTATTGGATTTTGGTGGTTTGCTCCCTGCAGGGCTGGTTATTGGTACCTGACAAAGGAAACCCCCAAATCCTCAGTGCTGCTTGTATAGTAAATTAAATGTATGCTAGGTGTAAGATTCAGAATGTTGCACCTCCAGTTGGTTGAGCCATGTAACTGGAGTCCACATCACTGCCTCCTGCCACTGCTGCAGCCAGATCCTACACTAGAAAGATGCTGACAACCAATCCAGCCCCCTGGCTTGGGCATGTGAGCCACTCACTTTCCTGTAAGCCGGGCCACAAGGCTGCTCATTTCCTGGCACTTTCTGACTCTTGCTCTTATTCCACTGATTTTTTCCTTTACAAACAACAGGGAAAAAAATCTGGGAAAGCCATGGAAAACAGAAAGGAGAAATAGGTCACACTAGAAATTCTGAAACCTCAGCAAAGCTCTTGTTTAAAGTGATTAATTCAGTGACCTCTGACCACAAGGCAGACCTTCAATTTGCCAGCAGAGGATAAAAGAGTCAAGATCTGAATGAGTAAAGATGGGATGAAGGGTGAGTTAATCCAGTAACTGTGAGGAACATTGGAAATAAAAATACTCAGGATACATATTCTTCTCCTCTTTAGTCCTTCTATTGCATGCAGTTTATTTCTGGATATGCTGGAATATCAGGTACATTTATATTCTTTTTGATCTTCCCTATTTGATCCAGATCCAGCCAGCAGAGCAGATTGATGCTCTTAATGCCATTAAGTAGCAAAGCCTGCATTTATATATTTATTGTAAATGAACTAAAAAAACTACTTGCAAAATGGTGCAGGGTTAAAAGAAAATGAGATGCTCCTGAATCTTGTAGCATTTTCTTCCTTATTTGCTGAGATTTCTTTCTCATCCTGAAATACACATTCTTTTTGTGATGGGAAGTGACAAACTGTTCAGTGACACTGAAATCTTTTGCTTGAGTTGCCTGCAAAACTCCCATGCAGAATATAATCTTTCATCTATAGTTATAAGCCTGTAAGCTGCTTATGCTCTATTTTTTCCTCTAAATTCACCTGTCCTTTGGTTAGTCTCTAGCAAATTCAGACCAAATTTACACTTGGAATTTCCCTAATTTCCAGTTTGGATCATTAAAAGGTGAGAACAGAGTCTTGAAATAAATTGTCTTGGTAGTGCCCAGAGTTTTGCTGTGGGATGGGAAGCAGACACCTCATTTGTAGTATCTGACATCCTCTAGATGAGAGCTTTACTCCTATCAGTTTCTCCCTTGTAGGAAAGACTTGTGGGAAACTCATTTTGAAACTACTCCTGTCCAACAAACCTAACGGAGTGAAGACTTCCCTGTAATTGTTTGTGCCAGCAGCACTTTGAAATGAGAGAAAGAGACCTTGGAGTGACATAAAGCACCTGATTGGTGCCTCCTATAGTCCATTACTTAGTTCAGGTTGAATCACTAAAGGTTCACATGTTACTTGAACAATTTTCCACTTTCATGTCTGGTTCAGGCTCCATTTTACAGCAGCAAAATATCAGGTTATTACTGATTATTTGATTTTGCTGTAAAGTCTAAATGAAGTGAAGATAATATCTACATTAAAAACCTAGTACTCACAACATTGTATATGTTTTAAGAGTCAACCAATAATATATTCAATACTCTCCTCAAATAGACTTAAAAGTGTGTATTAACTCATTTCTTAAGTGCAGGGGTTTTTATGGTACTCTAAAAGGAATCCTGGGAGAACCAATAACTCTGTTTATGTCTGCACAGCAAAACTGCCATTTGAGTTGTCTTTGATGAAATCATTATCTTCTTTATTCTGCTTTATTCCCTTTGGAGATATAAGCAGACATTAGTAGCAGAGATAAAGCTGTTGAGAGTCCAGGAAGCAAAAATGGGAGATTTTTTATATTCAGCTGTCCAGTAAAAGATGAGAAAAATGAGGAATTATTTTGTATTATACTAAAGGATGAGGTAAAGTTTTGGCATATGACAGGTATAGTGTGATAAAGCCAGAATTGACTATAGTTAATATTTATTGCTATTATTTACTGAACATGCTAAAGTGCATAATGATTTACAGGGAAAAACACTTATCAAATCCCCCAGACAGGAATTTTATGTCACAAAATAGACCATAACAAAACTGATGACAACAAGGAGTTGTCATCTCTCTCCCTTCCCAAGTAGAAGTCCAGCAGCTCTTTGGAGGGCAAAAGTTTCTTTGCTTCTGCTAATTAAGCTGATAGCTGATTTAGTGTTGCCTCTGCTAGATATGGATCACCAACTAAATTTTAATATTACTGCATTATAATTGCAAGGAATAGTCCATTTAAAGCCAGGGAAATATCCCAGTGTTTAGTGTACTATAAAACATCCTCCAGATCAAGGTGAGGACTGAAATCTTCCCTCATTTCTCCCACATCCCATGGAGCAGACAGGACCCTGCTATGCTTGGTACCCTGCACATCAAACGAGAGATGTTCCTCGTGCCCTCACTCCCTGGTCCCCATCTCAGATTTATTTCTTCATGACTGCTTTCCTACCTTGAGAGTTGTGGTTAATGCCACAGCATTTTTCAGGTGCTGGCCATAACTTTCTGATGCCAACCTTGTAAGTAGATGCAACAGAGTGAATGCCTCCTTGCAGAACTGGTGTGACATGCAGTGCTTTACCTGCACTGAACAGCTATGAAGGGCAAACCTACCAGAGAAGCTGCAAAAGACTTTAGTAAGAACACAGAGAAACGTCTAGCTGGGATTAGACTTTGGGAATTCCTTCCTTAACCAGCTTTACTATTAATTGTTGGACCAACCCCTCCTCTCCAACACTGCTTTTACATGCTCTGGAAACACACGTAGTTTCCAACTGATCAGCCAATAATGTGTCCTTCAAGATCTGTGCACAAGTCAAACTCAGCATGACTTGGGGACTGAGGTGGGTTGATTCCTCTGCTTCAGCAGTATTTACCAAACTGACTTCAGTTTCAAGGCACGCACCTAGTAACAGTGAAGTCAAAGGGTGGTCATGGCTAGGAAAAAAAAAGTGCTTGACATTTCACTGCCTTAAGTTCTTCTGGTTTAGTTACATTATAGCTTAGTTTGTTTTTTCACGTTCTCTTTATGTTAATATAAAAAGGAATTCAAGCTGAAATAGTTACCAGCTGCCTGAAAGAGGATAGGAAAACATGGTTACAAAAGAATGTCCAAAGAGTGGAGCAAAATATGGTCCTTCTAATGGTAATATTTCTGTCGTTAACATTAAAGATTAAAGGCTGTAATATACAGGAAAATATATTGCATGGCTTATCACATTTTTAATGAAGGGTTCAATGTTCTAGCAGGCAAGCGTTGAGAAGAAAAATGTACCTCTTGGATTTTATTTGCTCTCCTGGGAAACTACCCTATCATGATTGTAGCCTGTAGGATCAGCCAAATGAACACCAGGCAGTAAGTCAGCAGTCCCCAAAAGGTTAACAGAGCTTCTTCCTAATGTTACAGCAGTGATTAAAAAAAATTAGGTCACATTAACCTTTCACCTTTTGGTGGATGGTTCAAATCTAGGAAGGGTTGGGAGTGATTGAGAATAGTTACTAGAGGTTTAATGGGGTTTTTTTGGTGGCTTACTCACTGCGAGCGGGTGGTCTCCTGCTGCTTCCCAGGGGAGGGGTGTCTGCCCAGTTAAAATCCCCAAATAACTTGCCTTGGTGTTAATTGGAAACCTCCCTGGCAATTCCAGTGCATGGGCACAAGCACCCAACAAGCTGCTACAGACCCCCCAGCTGTGGAAGGGCCACCCGTGGACACCTTAGCTGCCCAGCAGGCTTTTGAAGTCCTGAGTTTTTCATTAAGGCAGGTTTGCCCACCTTTGGTGCTCAGCCTCCCCAGGGACCTGCTCCAGCATTAGCCCCTTCCCCAAACTACCTGGGTACCCCCAGGAGTGCTCCCCAACTCCTCATCCCCACACACAGGTCAGACCAGGACTCAGAAACACACCACACACAGAACATGGACTCAGAAATAACAAGGTCCATTGCAAGGTTCACCACGATGACTGAGGTGACATCAGCACAACCCCAGGCTGTCCCAGTTCCCTTTCCCTTCAAATCTCACAGGTTCTCTGCAAATGTGCAAAATCCTTCACCTCATCTAACAAACTCCTCCCCTTCTTCTTCTGTTGTTCTTTGCAGCTAGAAAAAAAAAATTACCAGGTTCTGGCAGTGTGTGTTTCTTGCTTCTTGGGTGAGAAAAAAACCCAAGCAATCAGCACTCAGACTTGGGTTTTTTCTTTCTTAGGTAAATAGTTTTTGTGAAACCAACCTAAATAAGGTGATTTGCAGTATGGATTTTTCCCATCTAAGATATTAGAATAAGTTCAGTCAGCACATTCAACCCTAGTCTCTAGTGGTACATAAATTTAATGCAACACTCAACTCTCCTTCAGCGTTTTTGGTGTATACTCGAGTTTTTCTTGGCACAGAGAGAAGTGGCAGGTGGAATGATCAGAGACTTTTTTTCCTTCAGAGTGAGATTAGGGATTTTTTTTTTAGGTTCCTTTGTTCTGTAAAAGCCTTGGTCTAATTCACTACAAGCTATCTAGGCCTGAGAATGCCATTTCTTTACTAATTTATATGTTTGGTTTAAAGCTGTGCACTGATCTCAGTGGAGTTTCTCTATTTTTAGTATCCTGCTAAGAATTTCTAACCAAAGGGTTTTATACACAAGAAGGGCAGGTTTTGTTGGGATTTCTTTCTTTTCACGTTCCACTATCAAAGGCAGAGAGTTTCCTCTTTATTTTTCCCCCCTGATAACTTCTTAGCAAAAGAAAGTGGGACACCCAGGCTAGCTCGAGGCAAAGGAAACCCACCAGCATCTGTTCAGGACAACACTGGCTGACTTGAGCCCAGGCTGGGCTGGGTGTGTTGAAGTTCAAATCCTCCAGTGCGTGTGAGGAAATGGGCTCTGGAAGGAGAAACAGGAGAAGGAGAAAGAGGATTTGTAATGAGCTGCCTTCTCCAGGAACACACTAAATAAGAATTCACCTGGCAGAGAAAAGTGGGGAACGCACGCAGCTTTCTTGGCAGGTGCAGGGAAGGTCTCTGACATGATTTAATGGTGTTTTAAAAGGCAAGCACTGGAGACAAATGGGAGTGCACTGGGATGGATTAGCTAGATTAAGATTCAATGCGATAACCTAAGAACCTGGGGAATAACTAATGACCTACCCTAACAGCAGTGTCTGCTGGGTAGGGAACAAGGCAAAGCTATTCACTTTAATGATTTTGCTGGCACCCAAGCCTCTTGTTTGGGACTTTCAGCAAGAGCAGCTTAGAAAAAGGATTGGCTGAAGGCCTCGATTTGTGCAAATTGTCTTGGTTCCTTTGGCATCAGACGTGTGACCCTCTGTCCCCTTGGAGCATCTGCCTCGGTGTGGTAACAAGGCAGGAATCAATGCAGGCCTGGATGTGAATGGGATATTGATGTCTGAGGTACTTTTGCCTATAGAAATGCTGCTTAATAACAGGAAGGGGACAGTCCCAGAGGCACTGGGGACTGTCCCAAAAGCTTTATGTGTGAAGTGACAGCAACATTTGAGATGTCTGAGTGACTGTGAAGTGCAGGCTTTGGTCTGACTCCCCCCAGCAAGGCTCCAGTCAGGAGTAAGAGTGATGCTTTGCTCCTGTGACATTTGAAGCAAGAAATGAATGATGGTGTACACAAGAATTGTCCTTAAAATGAGTACTTTGCCTCAGCTTCTTTTCAGTCTGATAATTATTCACTGCAGTAGTTCAAAAGGAAAATTATCATGACTTTGGCTGAACAAACTAAAAAAAAATCCCCTCTCATGTCAATTAACAAATTGTGTAAGAGCACTGCAATTAATTTGTCTAATTGAAGTCCCTATTTCTTAGCAGTGCCAGGCTGACTTAGTGCCTTGAAGGACACAGGTACTCTGCAGAAATGAATGTGCTGGTCACAGGAACAAAAAAATCCCTTTTCTGCAGTCATTTACTGGATGGGAACGTGGGGACAAGTGTCCATAAATCTCAGCTTGGCCACTTGAATTGCCAGAAAGAGCAACAGAGAATCCATCTGACAGGCAGAGGGGGTGTTGACTGTGCCTGGTGTTCATCACAGCTATGGGGGGCTGTGGGGTGCTCTCTATGGGGAAAACATGGAGATCTGTACATTCCATGGTAGCTCACAAACGTGGCTTTAACCTCCCCCAGAGCTTTCCATGGCATTCAAGCAATGCTCAGGGTCTAAGCAGCACTTCCAAAGAACTCAGCATATTTCACTCTGGTAGGATGAGGTGAAATCAGTTCCTCAGTTTCCCTACGTTCTTGCAGTGTAGATGCTCTGTGCAAGCACTGCCTTTTAGTCCCACAACCAACCAGTTCTTATTGCAAGAAAAATGTTGCTGAGCAATGAAGAGCTGCACAGCCATGAAGCCCCTGATGGTGAACCAGCAGAAGTGGGTGTGTGGCCATCCACCTGCAAACTGCAACTGGCTGTGGCACACACAACACAGTTGGGTCCTCACAAAGGCTACATAAAAACACTTCCCTTGCTCAAGCTCAGCTCACGATTTCAGCTGAGGCTGGTGTGTGGAAGGTGTGTCTGTCCTGCAGCAGGACCCCGGGTGACATTGCTGTTATCAGCTCCTTTAATTACTAACAGGTATGTTAGAAAGCATCCAAGCTGTAATCAGACTGAAGTGGAGTTACGATGATATCTGAGCTGGGAATTTAGTCCAAAGCTTTCCTTTTCCATGATGGTTTTCATTTCCTGTAATTTAGAGCTGGAAGCACTTCTGGAATATCACATGGTTTTAGTTTACACAGGAAATCAGCTGCAGTTGCGGGAAGATACTGACTATGGGCTTTGAGGGTTTGTTTTGTTGAGGTTTTTTTAAGATTGCTTCAGATGAAAACGTTGCAGACTTTGCCTCTGCTGCTTGGAGCTGCAGGCAGCAAAGCAATGATTCTATAGGAGCCAGCAGTTTATTCCTGTTACACTGTAATAGCTTAATATGAATGGAGCAATAAATGCCTTTCCTTTTTAAAGTGAAGAGATAAACTAAGTGCAGGAAAAGATGTGGAGGAGGGTGAGGGGATGGGATGCTGGGCAGCTGCAACAAGAAAAGCCTCTGAAGCAGGAAGTATCACATAGAGTGTGCATGAAAAGCCTGAGATGACAAGTCAGGTTAAAATGGGGAAAGGTGGGTATGTCTCTTGAGCCACAGCCTCCCATTTTCATCTCTCCCTGTGTGACTCCTGGGGAGGGGATGGGGCACATCAGGAATAACACCTCCTATGTGTTATATAAGTGCATATTTCACCCAGGGGTGAAAAGATGGTTCTCCCAGTAGTGCCAAGCACACTTCTCTTTTGGATTGGGGTGCAAGTGCTGAAGTTTCAGTGGTGGGGGAAGCACTTTCAAACTGCATTCCTACTGGTAACAGCAAGTTACTCCTCCAAAAGCACCAGTAGAGCAGCTGGGTGTGCTCTGGCCGGGAGGCTGGGGTGGGACAGGCTGGCATCCCTTGGGAGCCAGGCTGCGAAATGCCGCTCTGGAGATATCAAAGAGCAAGGGAGGCAGCAGGAAGGGGGGTGGGAGCCAGCAAACTGCAGTAAGAATTCATCTCTTTCCAAAGGCAGCCCTGCCCACTCCACGGGTCTGTTTGGTGCCAGAGCAGAGAGGGAGATGTCAGGCTGCAAGAAGAAAGAGATGGACCCCGTAAGTCAATACTGACTAATGAAGCATGCTGGAAACGCCGTCCAAAGCGCCCGGCTGGCTTTGCAGGGCGGTGAGAGCAGAGGAGTGCTGGCTGCTTGCTGTTCACACACGCAGCTACATTATGATTTTAAATTAATCCAGAACAGCTGAGGCATTTGTGGACTAAAAGCCAACATAACCATGACCACCTTAATCATCCCCTTGTAAAATGAGCAGCCATATGCGTGAAATCAGCCCATACATTTTATGGAATATCTGTTGTATGCTGGACAAGCACTTGGACTCAGGTTTATTTTCTCAGGGCTTCAACTCCTGAAATATAAACCGTGTAACCTTTCTCTTCATAAAACCAGAACTTGGAGAAGGGAGGGGGGTTTCCCCCAAGCTTTGCACTGTGTGGCACTGCCTCTCACGTGCTGGACAACGTGGGTGCCATGAGCAGTGATTTCCCTACCACCCAGCCCTTGTCGTGGTGGGCTACAGCGGGTGCCATGAGCAGTGATTTCCCTGCCACCCAGCCCTTGTCGTGGTGGGGAAGGAGGTTGGAACAAAGGTGGCATGGCCTGTAATATTTGTGAAGCTAAAATATTTATGGACACAAGATTTCTTTGCTGTACTTCTCAAAACAGCTGAGCTGAGTCAAGGGAGCCCATTCCTTGTCTTAAATCTTATCCCCAAGATGCCTGCTGCTTAATCCCCTGAAAGCAATATCACCTTTCCTTGCTGATTGCTTCTCAGCTAATTGATTTAGTATCAGAGGCAGCATTAGGAGTTCTCAGAGATCCTCTTTGTACCTCTCCCGGGCTCCAGTTCCACAAGGTTTTGTGCATGTGTTCAACCATCTGTGCCAGACTCATTCCTCAGGCCTCAGCAGGACTGTTCATGTGCATCGTTATGCATATGCACAGGTCATGGCAGGACCATGCTCTGATTGTGTTTTATGTTGTACCATATCCTGTAATATATCAGACTGTCTCTGGCTTACACGTCACGAGCTCCTTCGGCTCCCCCAGCAGACTGGTGGTTCATGGTGGCCAGAGAGCACTCCTTGTGCTCTTGGTCTCATTCCATTTCCATTTCTTCAGTGTTTCTGAAGTCTTCAGGCTCAGTTTGTTCTCTTTTCTCTCAGAGGTGTATAAGAACCCCAGGGAAAATGCAATTGCACGTCCTGCCATGTCCCATTTGCTGCATTTCCAGAGCATTCCCTCACATGCTGGACGTGGGCTTGCAGCAGCAGCTGCCTATGGTACTGGGTGTCCCTGCCCTGCATCAGCCCAGAGGCAGAGCCTGGGGGCAGAGGCTCCTGCCCAGACACAAGCAGTGTGTGCTGGGGATTAGCACATTGGCCTGAGATGAAGATCAATATTATTTTGATGATCTCAGTTTGTCTAAGGGAGATTTGCTGGATGCTGCAAATTGAGATAGATGGACTCGTGGGAAGTTTACTCACAATTTCTTAAGAACATGAATAGGCCCCCACCTTGCTCCCTCCTCTAGGGATCAACCTCAAAGCTGGAGCCAGAAGTCCAGGCAGGACCTCTGAGCTTCTGCCTCTTTCTCCAGGACCTGTCAAAGCACCTTCTCTTTAAGCAGTCTCTGTTCAAACGGCATCTGTTGGAACGTGCTGAATTTGTGCAGATGTATTTACCATCCTGAAGTAGATTTCAAACAAATTGACATTTTAATATGCATTTATTCCTGTTGCATTAAAAAAAAACCCAACGCACCAACCCCGCTGGTATTATGCCAGGATGTGATATATAATGATGTTGTTTAGCAGCAGCTCTGTCATTTGGTGTTGTTGACAGTAAAATAAATTAACATAATAAACATAATTTGTTCAAAAACTGCTAAGGAAAAACAGATGGTTAAAATATTTTGGCAGGACCCGTTAGCCCAGGTTTACATGTGTGTTTAGACATTAAGTTCTGTTTGAAACATATGTTACGTATTTTCCCCATCCCATTTAATATGCAAATAAACCACCCCCTCTTCCCCAGTTGTATAAACAGGACCTTTACCACGTGAGCAATGGGGAGAGTTTCTTTTTCTTTTCTCTTTTCGCTTGCTTTTCTGTGTCAGGACCAATTCTCTCTGACTGGGAGAGGGAAGTAGCCATAGCGCTGGGAGAAACAAACAGGGTGGAAGGTGGAGCAGAGCAACATATTTGTGTCCTGACACAACGGGGCTGTTCCTGGCTGCTGACACCTGCTTGTGCAAACTGCTGGGCTGCTGCTCGCTGTCCCCACCACGCTGGGACACGTTGTCCCCACCACGTTGGAACGTGGTGTCCCCACTGCTCTCCTCAGCAGCCCGAATCCTCACTGCGCCGGCCGGAGCCCCAGCAGGATTAATGGGCACCTCAAATCTCCTCCCTCCTGGCTGTGAGGGCTAAGGAGGAAGAAAGAATAAGAAAGCAAGCTGGGCTTTGGAGAGAACCTGGCATTGGAATGGAGTAAGCTGGGATTAAGGTCTTCTCTTTGTTTCTGGCTGGACTGATACAGGCTTGTGCATGGATATGGAATAGGTTGGGTGGTGGCATCCAGCCACTGGTTGGATGGTTGTGGTCAATGGCTTGATCTCCAGAGGAGATTGGTGACGAGTGGTGTCCCACAGAGGTCTGTTTTATATCTTTATCAATGACATAGTGGGATCAAGTGCACCCTCAGCAAACCTACAGGCCACACTGGGCGTGTGGTGTAGCTCACACACCTGAGGGAAGGGATGTCATCCAGAGGGACCTGGACAAGCTCAAAAAGAGGGACCAGGTGAATTTCATGACGTTGAACAAAACTGATTCAAAGATCCTGCACCTGGGTAGGGGCAATCCCTGGTAACAATACAGGCTAGGAGATGAAGAAATTGACAACAGGCCTATGGAGAAGATAAAAAGCTGGACATGAGCTAGTAATGTGTGGTTACAGCTCAGAAAGCTGATCCCATCCTGGGCTGCATCAGGAGCAGTGTGGCCAGTAGGTTGAGGGAGGTGATTCTGTTCTGCTCAAACACCACCTGGGGTGCCGTGTCCAGTTCTGGAGCACAAGAAAGACATGAACCTGTTGGATCAGGTCCAGAGGAGACCACAGAAATGATCAGAGGGCTGGAGAGTCTCTCCTGTGAGGCTGTGAGAGATGGGGTTGTTCAGCCTGGAGAAGAAAAGGCTCTGGGAAAACCTAATTGCAGCCTCTTAGGATTTAAAGGGAACTTACACGAAAGGTGGGGATGGACTCTTTAGCAGGAACTGTTGCAACAGGATGAGGAGTGATGGTTTTAAACCAAAAGGGGATAGATTTAGACTAGATATAAGGAAAAAAATTTACAGTGATGGTGGTGAAACACTGGCACAGGTTGCCCAGGGAGGTGGTAGATCTCCCATCCCTGGAAACATTGTAGGTCAGCTTGTGTGGGTCTCTGAGGACTGTGATCTAGCTCACTGCAGTGGGGTTAGTTCCTTTCCAAGCCAAACCATTCTGTGATTTTCAAGGTACAGTGACATAGTTTAGTGGTGGACTTGTCAGTATTAGGTTAAGACTTAAAGGGCTTAAAGGTCTTTAAGCAGATTTTATAGTAGATTAAAATCATCTTTATGCTGGAAGAGAAACTAGGGGCATCCAACCTGGGCATATTTTTAACAAACTGTATATTTTCTATGTCACCTATCCATGTGTATGTCCACTCAATGTGTGCATTGTAATCCACAGCTCCAGAACAGTTGAGTATGGACACACGGGTGTAACATGGACTACTGATGCCTTTCTGTACACAGCTGCTTCTTGGAGCTTTGAGCCAGAAGATAAAGGGGATCTTCAGTGCCCTCCTGAGAGAGCCCGGGGTGTCCTCACACCAGCCTGCACCAGCCACCCAGGTGAGTTTGTTGACTGGAGAAAAAGATGTTGGGGAGGGTAGTGCCAGTGGAGTGAGCTCTTTAAGTCACTAGTAAACTGCACACTTCGGGCTTTAGTGCACGTGCAGATTCCTGTACTAGATGCCTCAAGTTGTCCCTTCACTCAACTTTGTAACCCTCTTTCTCACTCACATTTGCAGAGGGAGGATGGTTTTTCATATCCCCTTCTCCACTCATCCTCTCCAAAATCTTCTGCACCCTCCTAGAAGATCTTCCCTTGCCCATCCCCTCCAAACACCAGCAAACATCAGTGCCTATTTAGCTCTCATAATTGATGGCTCTCCTGTTCTGCCCCACGTCCTTGCTGCCCCAGCACCCTGGAGGGCAATTCTGGGGAGGGGCCTGGGCCACCTTTCCTACCCCTGCAGCAGAAGAGGATGAGGGACAGAGAGTTAATGCCCTGAATATCATCCACGCTGGGTCTTAAAGCATCCACATCACCAGCAGGTGAGGCCTCTTCTTGCAGGGGGGGGTCTCTGGGTGCTCAGGAATCAGGGGCTGCTCTCCAGGCAGGAATGCAGCCTGTGGTTGCAGAAACAGGTGGTACAAGGGATTGTTTTGAGGTTCCTCACAAGCTGTTGTGTTCCTTCCTCCCGTGGCTCTGCGACGTAGCTAATGAAAGGTGGTAGTTGTGAAACTTGTTTTTAATTGCTGTTTAATGGCTCCTATTATATTTTGAACAGGCATCTGCAAGTTCATTTGGACATTTATTAGAAGCCATTAGAGATCAGTTTAATGGTGATTTTTTTAATGACAAACGACTGACATCATTAAAAATGTGATGGTTGATAAATGATAACAGGATGAGCTTTTGAGCATCAGGAAATTAGGCTGTTTCCAAATGTGACTGTTTTTGTGATGTTGTAAATTAGATTTTCTTTCTACTTGATTTATGTTTGTGGGCTCTGAAAGTGAAGAGTGTCAGAAGTTGAAGAGTTAGTGGGAAAGCGGGTTCTGATGAGGGCAAAATGTGATCGGTCAAACCAGCGCAGGTCCTGATGGCTTGATTTGGTATTTGGAATAACTGGATATTTAGAGGAATTGCTTGACCTCTCCTACCAGTGTTCCAGTAAGTACTTTCCCCTGCATTAGTCTGATTAGTTGTTTCACAGAGTATCACTCATCCTGAACCATCCTCTCCTTGTATCCCAAGGAAAGGACAAGGGTTGGTCCTGCCCAGGCAGTTTACAGTACAGGCAGGTCCAGGGAACAGGGAGACAGAATTAGCATCATAAACAGCAGACATGGCTCACTTTTAGAAGTGATTGGCAAGTGTTTATAGGAGGCATCTCATGAGCATGAGGATGTAAATGGTAAAGACCTGTGCAAACTAAAATAGGTGATGGGGGCTGCCAAGGGATCCCTAAGCTACAGAGTCCATATAGATCATTGATCTACACAGACAATCTTGCACTTGAAAACACCCTGACAAAGTTCCCTCCATCCCAGTATATAAGCCCCAGAGCATTAAATGGCTTGTTCCAGGATGCAGAAGCAGAGCCAGGCTGATCCCAAATTCCCTGATGCTGAGCCCTGGTACCCTGTAGCTGGCTGAAGCCCAGCCCTGTGCTGCCAGCTTGACAGTCTGTCCTCTGCTTCCCCAGGCACAGAGCACCTCACGGTCCTCTGCGGGGCCCTGCACCTCTTCCTTACCTTGTATGGAGCTCCTCTGCACAATGGAAATTGTTTTGGTCGTGCTTCTCTGGCCTTTTTCTCCCTCTCTCCCTCTGACTTAGAGAGGTGCTGGCCAAAGCTGAGTGCACCATTCCAGGAGAGGAAATACCATTATACTGGCATCATGAATGAGAGGGATCCTAGTGCTGTATTTAAAGCAAAGTGTGATCCTGGGTACATCTGGGTTCTGTTCTCAGTTGTGCTTTGGGTTTCCTCTGAAGTTTGCCCTGCTTACTTAGAGTCTCTGTGCCACAGCCCCTGTCCCTGTGAAAAGAAGGCTGTAGTATTTTCCCTGCATCTTAAAAGTATTGGGGTTGTGAAAGACTTGGATGCTTGAGTGCAGATGTAATTAAAAATGCAAGATAGGGCGGATTAATTATATACCCCAGGCCTCTGGTAACAGAAGCCAACTGTCTTGTGCTGTGGTTTAATAAGGAAGAAATATGTGTTTTGCCCATGCTGTGTCACCAGGCTCTGCTTCCCAGTGCAGGGCTGGAGGCTGGGAAAGCCACAGTGGGGGGAGCAGGGACTGGAGCTCCCCACAGACCTGTGCTGGGGTTGCTGCTGCTGCTGCTGTGATGGTGGCACCTAAGCACGGGGACCTGATTTGGGAAGTTGCTGAGCACATCTGGAGCTTCTGAGCAAGCTTTATAACCACCCTAGCATCAAGCAGATGCTCTGGCAGAGGGGTTGGACTCAATGATCTCAGGCCAGTGTCTCTGGTGGTAAAAGATGACCCCAACTGCAGATTCAGCATGCTGGGGTTATCCTCCCACTCCCTGGCAGCTGACACAGCTCCAGCTCTGTTTCTTGTTTCGAGTAAAGGCAAAAAAAACCAGCCCTCCAACCCTGTTTGATTTGGTCTTGTAATAGCAGCTGATCTGGATTGGATTTTATCCAAGTCTTTATGTGATTATACAGCCCAATTCCCACTCTATGTATACAAAGCTATTTAAAAAAATATATAAATGATGTTTAAAAATGCAGTCAGGCTTTGAAAAGACCTGCTTCAGTTGTAAGAAATACTGAACTTCTGCCAGGGATTTTGGTATTTGGGTGAAAATTGAAATCTCCTTACAAGATTTGTTACATTATTGAGCAATTACAAGTATCCCTAGTTAAATAACGAAAAAGACCCAGTTTCACTGGTCTTCTGCTAGTGAGTTGTGAAGTGAAAATAACCCAAAATATGGCAGTGTATGAGCAGGGAAGCAGAGTTCCTGCAGGAGGGGGAAAGCCTATGAGCAGATTGATGGCCGTGCTGCTTCTTTCTCTTGTAGAAACATGACAAGGTAGAGAGAAGAGAGGATGGGGAGCTCACTTGTGGTGTGCATAAGAACTGGCTGAGCAGCAAAGCCCTTATTTTCTCTGAATAATTTTTTCCTAAGTGAGCAAAAGGCTGCTATAGAAATGTCAAACATTTTCCGAGCGAGGTTCCAGGTAGAGAGTGTTGACTTTCATATCTGAGAAATCGCTTAAGCTACAAACTTCATGAGCAGATGTCAGTGTTTTGAATCTGGTTGACATTATTAAAGATTATTCAAGATGCAGGTGGCACGTTGGCACTACTGACTCAGCCCTGGGCAGCCATGGGCATTGCCCGGGGACACGAGATCTCATCTCTCTTCCCGAAACTCGCTGAGGAAAGGCAGGCTATAAATCTCTAAATAAATATTTTTAGCAAAAATTAAGTGCGAATTCCAATTAAAAAATTATAATAATATTGATGTTCCTGGTGTGTATGTCATTTTTCACATGTAACAGGAAACACGCCAGAGCTTTCATGGTAGCTTAGGCCAAACCTAGTGGACTGTGAAACTGTAGAGAAGAAAGGGATTTAAAATGGCAGTTTTGTCTCCAACCTCCTGTTTTCTTGCTGTTCCCAGTTTTCCCCAGGTGCCTTCTCATTTTCATCAGCCTCCAGCAGCCAGGACCTTGTCATCTAATATGTTTTTAGACTGTATCAAGTCCAAATGACCAGTACTCAATGACCAAGACACACCTGGTCAAGGCTGCCTTGCGGGGTCTTGTCTCTGTGCCTGGACTGATCCTGTCATGTGCCCAGCACCCTCAGCTCTCCCCTCACAGACACTCTACTGCAAGTAGCTTTTAGATCATAGCATGGTTTGGGCTGGAAGGGACTTTTGAAGATCATCTAGCCCAATGCCCCTGCCATGGGCAGGGACATCTTCAACTAGATCTGGCTGCCCAAAGCTCCATCCAAGCTGATCTTGAACACTTCCAGTGATGGGGCACCTACAACTTCTCTGGACAACCCATTCCAGTGTGTGACTTGGTCTAGGTGATCCTGCTCTGGCAGGGGGTTGGACTAGATGATTTTTCTAGGTCCCTTCTAACCCCTGACATTCTATTATTCTAACCACCCCCATTGTAAAAAATATAATCCTTAACCATTTTAAACCTACCCTCTTTCCATGTAATACCCTAGCCCCTTGTCCTGTGCCTACAGGCCCCTCTTCCCTCATGGCAGCATCTTTTCTTTTGGTTACCACCTCATAATAATGGGAAAGGGAGAATAGCAGAATGAAATGCCCAAAGGAGCATAAATTCCCTTCCTGTGGGTCCCTGAAGCACCTCCCAGCAGTGCTGGGCTCCTGCTCCTCCTGACCAGCAATGCTGTAACAGGGGTGGGGCAGGAGGAGCATCTCATTGCAATCCCTGGACTGGTGGTTTGAATATTGATGAGGCTCCTTACACTTAACTCTAAAGTCAAAAACAGGACTTAGGAAGATGACTTTGTTTTGTTTGTTTGTTTCTGTGTCGGATTTGTTAAAGTGTGAATGCTCTATGTCCCAGGTGCAGACATTTGCAGGGCAGCAGGACCTGTTTGTGACCAGTGCTGGGTGAGATACCTGCTTATCCTCCACTGCCTGCACAGAACACTGCAGCTTCACTCCAGTGAAGATGGTCCAAACAGGAGAAATGAGTGTGTGTGTGCTGGGCCAGCTTCATGCCAGGGACAGCTAAAGGGTTGGGACTGGGGCATTTTTCCTTAGGATGTTTTTGTGTCAAGCCCTTGGGCCAAAGGAGCTGGGAGGGATTGCTAGAGGAAGAATGCGAGAAGAAAGCTCTGGAAAGCACAGTAAGGTCCCATAGGTTTAATCCAAACCCCTCTCACACTGTGTGAATTTGGCAGGTTGAGTTTCCAAGTTCTGCTGGCCGAGACACTGAGGAATCAAAGGGAAAGAAATCTTCCTTTTCACTTGGTTCCAGGTGGAGCAAGATAACTTGTTCTGGCAGCCTTTCAGCGTCCCAGAAATGTGGAACGATGTATTCTGACCTGCAGGGCCCTACCCTCTGGGGGAGAGTTCAGCATCTGCAAGAAACTTGCACAGCCTCCACCGTGCCCAGTGCAAGAGGATGCTTTTCAAAAGAAGCTGGCAAGTTCTCACCATTGCCTTCAGCAGTTGCAGTTCAGCCAGTTGATTTAATATGGGACTTGGATGTATGTTCTGCTTCCAAAAAAACCTTTACTATTGAAAATCGACCTAAGGGGGGGGAGGAGGGGGGGGGATAGTTTGAAGGATAGGGATTGTTTCTTCAAACTGAGCTATGCAGCTTTCCTGCTCCTCTGGTGCTGCTTTGACACCTCCATGTGAGTAGTTAACATGCTAATTAAATGTTAAAAAAAAATTCCTCAGTGATATCCTGGCAGAGTAGCTCACCTATGGGATGTTTAGCAGTGCTGAGAATCACCTGTACTTTCTTACATGATGAAATATTACAATGATTTATTACAATGAGAAACCTTTTGATTATGTTTAATGAGCTTCCATTATATCAGTTTATTAGAAGAGAGACAGTCCTCGTTAAAACCATTTCCAGAATTAAACTGCAAATGTTATTAGACTTACTTGCAGATGGAGAAGCCTCATCTATGGGAAAGGCAGGTATTGGTCTGAAAGTGAAAGTACAGAGATCTTTCAGAGGACATACAGCAACAGTTTTCCAAACAGAAATTTTTGCTCTGGCCAATGGTTATTTGCAGGCTCTGCATTATTTCTGTCATCAGTCTTGTCTCCCCATTAAGAAATATGTTAGATAAGGTTTGGAGGAAACTAAATAAAGAACAATTGAGTTTGTAGTAGCTGCTATTTCAGTTCTGTAGTCTGGAAATAAGGAATGGAAGGGTTTTGTCCCAGAGAAGCAGTGACATGTTTGTGCTCGGCTTTCAGAGCACCTCAGGCTTCTCTCAGAATGATTTATTTTCTCTTTATTGTGTATTTATTAAACAGTTTGTGTGATGCATCAGAAAAGCTGGAAACAGCAGCAAAAATCCATTTTCCTCGTGTACTGCTGAGCAGCAGAAACAGGAGAGCCTTGGCACAGCCTGTCCGCGGCGCCCGGGTGAGTGTCAGCCACACATTTCTTTCCCAAGTCACACAAGAAGGGAAAACTTATTGAAATGTTTGTGTGTTTGTGTTGGACTGGACAGCCTGACAACTCTGCTTAACCACACGAGGGGAGTTTAGTGTAATTTAAAGCTGCTCTGATCACTAATCTCGTCATAAAGAAAGTCGGGAGCTTTTTCTGCTTCCCCAACTCCCACCGACTTCATTGTCCGTCCATGTCAATAGGAGTGAGGGCCCTGGGTGTGCAGTGGTGAGTCTGACATTTTAATGAGCCCCAGCACAGGATCTGGGCAGCACTGAAAGCAGCAGCCTCTATAGATTGCACAGATTTAGGGGAGTTGGAGAGGAAGAGAGAGACGGAGTAATGGGAAAAAAAAAAAATCCCTTTTCTGCCTAGCTTTACCCTGACTGGAGTGGGGAGAGCCATCAGCAGGTGATAGGACTGCATCCAAGTCTTGATTTTTTTCTTTTTGCCTTAAAAATGCCCCTGAAAGCCAGAGCCTGCAAAGGGTCTGAATAAAACATGAGGTGACAAATTGTGCCTCATTTCTACCACGAAGAAAAATTGGTGGTGGAACAGGAGCGCCCCTTCCCCCCCTTGATTGTCACTGCAATCCCAGGAATTAATTACAGCTTGGCCACTGGGTACCTGGCCAACAAACACTCCCAATATGTTGTGTGGAAAAATCATTTCTTCATTTGTTTTAACTGTCTCAAAACATCTTTTCCTAACAGAAGTACTTGCTCTGTTTAAGTCAGAGTGCCTGGCCATTGGCTTTACTCAGAAAAGAAATAAACACAGGGGATGTTTGTACTATTTTTGTTAGACAGTCATGTTGCAGTACAGCTCAGGACACCTGAAGTTGAGCACCTGAGTTGTCTGGGTGGTCCCAGGACAACAAATGACACTCAAAGGGTGACCCAGGACATGTTGAATGGCAGGAGGTGTGACTTCACCTTCTGGATCAAGTGGGAGGTGACAGGACCTGTGCTTCTCTCATAAGCCACCTCACCATTTGTAAGATGAAGTGAATTTCTCTTAAACTCTTCTTTTTTAATTATTTTGTATTATCTTTTTGTTCTCTGTGCCAGCTGGAGGAGCCTGAAGTGCTAGAACATCTTATAGCTGACAGCAGCATGGAGGGTGAGCTGACAGCCATGTAGGATGGACCTCTCAACAGAGCAGTGTGTGTGGATCCTGCCTGTCTAAAGTGGTCCAGCCACAGCAAGGCTCAGAGTGGAAGACATGAAGGTAGAGGAGCTACCTCATCTATTTCTCCTGTGCTGGACTGCTCCAAAAACTCATGTCCTTGTTTTCTTCTCATACCCAGAGAAGTTTTGTATATGCCAAAGGGAATTCCACCCCTACCCCACCTTCTGTTCCTTTGTACCCTTGTCCTTGCAGAAAACACTTTTTTTTCTGTCTGTAAGTCTGTCCCATTACATCTAATCTTATCCAAAATGAGACACCCTTGGTGTTTATAGCCTTCAAATACTTGCAGAGGGTTATCATATCCTCCTCTTTTAGTCATCACTTGGAAAAGTTGTTTATGCTGAATTCTTTCAGGCTCTCCTCATCCAGCCATTCCCTCCCACCTCTCCTCTGTGGAGGTGCTCTTTGAGAGCCCTTCAGCCTGCCTGTGTCACCCCGGGCCTGAGCTGCACAGCAACAACTGCAACAGCCCAGGGGCAGCTCTGGCAGAGCCCTGCTGCAGCCCCCTCACTCTGGGGTACCCCAAAGCACACAGCCTTGTCCTGTCCATGCTGCAGCAATGCCTGCTAACAGAGGTGCCTGCTTTCCAGGTTTCTCTGTCCTCGTGTCCAGCAGTGTTTCAGATTATTTCCCCCACATGTGTTAACTTTGGTTTTCCCAGGAACCTGCTAATTTGGTTCTTTCCTGCTCATATTTCTAACGTCTCCAGCTTCCCCCATATTATTGCTACATCCTCCCTCATTTGCTTTTGACTGCTGGGGCCAAATGACAGAGAAAGCAGAGATGAGTCAGGATGTGTATCCAGGCTCTCTGCCAGCCGTTCGGCAACAAAATCACCCAGGCCACAAGATCCCTCCTCTCTCAAGTCACAGTGACAAGCTGTCAGTTAGCAAACAGCTTTTCTTCCTCCAGCCTACCTGCCTGGTTCCAGGGACAGGATCAGCAGCAGTCATCAGCTGATCCATGTGGTCACGGGGGCTTGAAGGTTTCCAGCTCCTATGGCAACCTGCAAGGTGCCCCTGGGTCCCCAGGGGAGATTATCAGGTATTATTTCCAAGCAGTTATTTGAGGTTAGGCACAGAAATGAACGTGCCCTGATTTTCAGATGCCAAGTGCTTATAGTTTCCACCTGTGATTTTGGCCATCGTGCTATTTAAAGAATGGAGCTCTGAGTGTGATTTGACCAAGAAAAGTTCACCACCTTTGAATTTCACCTTTGAAAGTGAATGAATTGCAGTGGTTTGGGAATTGTTTGCATGCATCAGTGTGCATTTGTGCATGTGTGTGTGTGTTCTGGTTTTGAAGAGAGCCCAGGCAGAGGGGACATTAGTACTCCCTGAGAGCACAGGAGCTGAAGGGGCAATGCCAAGGGTCACTGGAAGTCTGTGGCCATATCTGGGAGTGGCCTGAGCTTTAGCCAGCAAGCTGTTGCATAGCTTCCCCTCTTCAAAAATAGCCTGAATCACCTCACACCTACATAAGCTGCTTTCCAGGAGGTGACCTGCTTTCCTGAATCCAACCATTTAATCAAAACGGGCTTTATTTCTCTTGTAGTTCTTCATGTAAATCTACTCCAGGCTCACAAACACTTCCAGCAGCTGTTCAAGGTCTTTCAGCATTGCACCTCTCACTTCCTTGGGGCTTCTTCCCACTCGATGAGTGAGGCATTCTGTTTGCTGCACCCAGTGCATGTTCCTAACTTCACTGCCTTCAGCTTTTAGCAGGAAACAGCTTCTATTGCTCTAGAATCCAAATGATTCTGCAAGCTAATATTTACTAAGTCAGACTGGGCCCATGGAGCATTCAGCATTCCCAGTACCCAGCTGCCCAATACCTTAAAAAAAACCCTTAAATACCTTAAAACAAAACTTAAGCACCTCCAGACTGCAACAGTGGGATTCCTCTCTCCTCACTCTGTATGGGAGCCATACACCCTGGACTCCTTTACAGTCAGCAGAGAGAGTGAAAAACCTTTTGGATACAATTCGCCTGACGACATACCTGCCTCTTTTTGGGTGAGGTGAGTCCAAAACTAGAATCCAGCACCTCAACCTAGTGGAGCTCTGCTGGCTGTAGATCTGAGAGGTGGTGGTTGCTCCTCCAAAACCTCCTCTTAAGCCCATGTGTGGAGCTATGGAGCAGATTCAGGTGCAAGCTGCTCTGCAAGTTAGAAGGCTGAAATTGGACAAAAAGGAGGAGTGAGCATTCAGGGCACTGCAGTGGTCAGTGACAAAGCCATTTATAGCTGCTTCCATTCCCTTCCTTAGCTTAGCCATTCCTGGCCATCTCCTTTTGTAGGCCAGAACAAAAGCTCAGGAACTATTGGAGCTTCAGCTCTAGTAAATGCTACAAAAAGTGAGGGAGATTTTTGAATGATTTAGCTGTTCTGGCTCTCAAGTTGTCTGTGCTTATCCAGCACTAGAGTCAGGGGAAACAGCCCAGACGTATCCTGGCTGGTGGGCTGGGAGCAGAGCAGGTCCCCTGATGTCAATGCAGTGCCGTGCCCAAGCCAACAAACCCAGAGTTTATGAGCTCAGGTGCTAATAAACTCCATGTGAATGTGTCAGTGCTGCTGTCAGACCCACTCTGGGCTGCACCTCCTGTCCTTCCCAGCTCTCTGTGCATAGGCAGCCTTGGGATGCTGCCTGGTTTGGAGTGTATGGGACTCAGAGGCACTACTTGCTTCAAATGTGCAAGACCCACCTGCCTCCTCCTGCTGTATATACAGTAATAAAGCCCATGGAAAACTATAGAGAGAGATTAGAAAGTCCAAGGCTGGTTTTGGTCACCTGTTTGGATTTATGCCTCAGACAGCAGCAGACTGATGACAGTAACTTACTCTGGTAGCTCCCATGTCCCAGACAAATGTCTTTCTCTTCTGACTTGATGTTAGACACTTGCCTGTCTTCTCCTAGGTCTAAAAACGTGTCTTACAGGTTGAAATTGTTGCAGTCTCAAAATGTTTTCAAGAGATGTGAGGTATGTAAGTGAGAGCCCATCACTGGTCTAGCTGGGCAAGAAGGTTGCTGTGGGTTAGTCCATTTAACCCTTCCTAACAGTGTTCCCATTGCAAGGTAAAAAACACTTGAGCACTCAGCACATCAAGTGCTTAAAAATAATAGTTGTGTGTGTGTGTGTGAGGTGGGGGAGGTGGTTTCTTGCAAACTGAATATTTCAGCAGCAGAATAAAAGCCCCTCTCCAACTCTTCTGTCCCTGAGCACCCAAATAAGGGTGTATGTATTCAGCACAAGCTCTGCTCTAAGCCCAAGCCCCAAAAGCTAGCAGGTGCTTCTCCCTTTCTTTTCATTATCTGAGCATAGCTGATGTCTCCTGCCAATTTCAAAGGCAAGCGAACACAATGGTGAAGGGGGGTGAAGCAGCTGAGGGGGAGGGGGCACCGAGGGGGCCCTGCTTGGCAAGGTGAGCGGTGCCCGCGGGCTGGCTGGCAGCCCTGCCAGCTCTCTTTGTGTGGCTCTGGGAGGAAAGGGGGGGAAGGAAGAGACGACAGCAAGCGAGCGAATTCAAAGTTCAGCGTCTGGGGCCAGCGAGCTGTGGCTGATCTGTGCCAGCTGCCAGCCACTGCTCCTCGACTCAATGTGCCCATTATTCTGCTGGAGTAGGGAAGAAAGAGCCACTAGACGTGTGTGTGTGTGTGTGTGTCTGTGTGTGTGTGTGTGTTTGTGTGTGTGTGTGTGTTCACGGCCGATGGGGCTGGCGGGGGGCGGCGCGGCGCTACCTTATCGCTGCCGGCCGCCACGCAGCCATCCCCCGATCCCTGGCACTCGGGATGTGCTCCATGCACAGCTGCAGCCAGCTCAGCCCAGCCCAGCCCAGCCCAGCCCGCTGGGTCCCGAGAAGAGCGAGCATGCAGCCGAGCTCCCCACACCAAGGAATGACTCAAAACCGAGCCAGTGGCAGCGAGGGGCTTACTAGCTTGCTTAGACTGGCTACCAGGGAACATATGTAGCCCAAAAACTGCCCCTGCTGAAGACCAGCGTCAGCATGGAGGGCAGTTCCCTCCTCTTCGCTCCTATTCTCACAGCAGGTGCTGGTTCTGCCCTTTCCACAGGATGGAGGGTGCGGTTCATCTCAAGCACAGCTACCGTCCCCACGCTGGGATCAGCATCGCCTGCGTGGGTAGAGGGTTGGCTCAGGACAGCACCTGTGGGGCCAGCTACACGAAAGGGGTTTTGGCGAGGGGCTCGCACAGCACGGGAGTGCCCTTTCCTAACGGGGCAGCCAGCCACGGGCTCTGGGGGGACTCAGCCAGCCGCGGGGTGTAAGCCAGGCACCGAAACCCAGCGATGAGCCGGCGGTGCAGGAGGGCTAGCAGCGGGAGCAGCCCTGGGACCTCTTTCTGGGCGCTCCCTCAAGGACCCGAGCTCTTGCACCCCGCTACCGAGCCCTCCCTAGCGCTGCCCGAGCCGCCGCGGGCAAGGCCGAGCCTCGGGCCCCGCCTCGGCCCCGCGCTGGGCGGGCGGCCCGGGCCCCGCGGGCAGCGCAGGCGGTGGTGCCACCTGCCGGTCACCGGGCTCCATTGGCGGCGGGTGCTGCCGGGGCAGCGGGGTTGTTGTGCCCCGCAGGCAGAGCGGGAGTGGGTCTGTCCCCCCCAGGAGAGGGGGAGGTTCGGGGTGTCCGGGGTGGTGGTGGTTGAAAGACTGGACAGAGCTGTGCAGAGCTCGGAGAGCCAATCCCATCCTGGGCTGCAGCAGGAGCAGCAGGGTGAGGGAGGTGACTCTGCTCCTCTACTCTGCCCTGCTCAGACCACACCTGGGGTGCTGCGTCCAGCTCTGGAGCACTCGGCACAGGGACATGGATCTGTTGGAGCAGGTCCAGAGAAAGCCACAGAAATTATCAGAGGTCTGGAGCATCTCTCCTGTGAGGACAGGCTAAGGGAGATGGGGTTGTTTAGCTTGGAGAAGGCTCCAGGGAGACCTTCTTGTGGCCTCTCTGTACTTAAGGGGGTCTAAGGGAAAGATGGGAATTCTTTTTATCAGGGGCTGTTGAGACAGGACAAGGGGCAGAGGTTTGAAATGAAACAGGTAGATTTTGAGGGCAGCACCCCTGAGCCTGAGCAAGCAGCTGCTCAGCCCTGTGAACAGTGACCACCCAGGGCTGCAGAGAGGTGCTCAGCCTGCCCCAAGGCCAGGCAACTCTCACACCTGCACCTCGGGATTTTTAAATGCCTGTCTCAATGAAGGGCACCTGGTGAAGTTCCCTGAGACGATATAACAGGCTGCAGCCAGCTCAGGTTGAGTCAGTGGGAGGTTATGAGCCCTTACAGAGATGAGGTCCTTGCAGTGAGTAAGGAGTGTAAGGGAGTTCCATGGGAGCCAGGCTGTCCATCCTAGCCAGTGGAGGTGGCAACAGGTCAGGAGCCTGTGGCACTCATGCTGCTTGTGGGGAGCAGAAGGCACAGTGGCTGCCAGCTGTGTTTTGTGTAGGGCAGTGCCCAGTCAGCTCTCTGCCCTTGTATGATCCTGTGGCTCACATGATGTGATATGAACATGTAACACAGACAAGCTCCTGTTAAATTCAAACAAGGGTAGCAGCCTTTGTGATATAGATATATATATATATATGTAAAAGACATTTTAATCACTCTGTGCTGGCATTTTTCCAGCGGTTTTTCCTCATCTCTTCCCTTCCAAGACAGCTCAATCATTATCCCATCTACCAGGAGCACCTCCTCATTAGCAAACATTCTCTGCCTGCCTTCACTGGGCTCTGCCTGCCTCCCTGTGCATGGCTCACTCCCTCCTTTGGAAAAATGCTGCTTTAAGGGGTTGTTAACTTTTCTTAATGAGCTTGGCTAAGAAAGGGGATAGTTTGGTGTATATCCTTCAGGAAGAAACAAACCCACAAGAGAACCCTTGGGGGACAAAGTGAGGATGCCACATGTTTCCAGGAGCTCTGCTTCCCCGCTTGGTTACCTCTGATAGGAGCCATCTCATTCTTCAGCTCTAACCTGGAAGCAAATCAGCTGTTATCAGGCTCTCACAGACCCTTGCCTGTTCAGTGTCATCAGGAATGAGGCAGCTGCATGAAGATCCTTGGATACAAACCCACATTCTCCTAGCACTTGGTCGTGTGGTCTTTGAACATCAACAGGTGAGGTGTGCTGGGTAAGTTGGTATCTTATTTTTCCATATTTGCTCCTTATAAACCTCACCTTAAGGAGGCTTTGCATGTATTTTTGAGAGATCTTGCTGTGTGGTGTCCTCTCTCCAAACTGGTACTAGAACAGGGGTGATGCTGGAGGATCTAATCTTCACAGGTCATTTCTGAAGAGCTCTAACTTGCCTCTCTGTTGCTTAGTCTATGGGCTCACCAAGGTCATTACTCTATCTGCCCTGTCTAATTTTGGCTGGTCCTTCTGTGCTTCATGTTACTTGCAGCCTTGAGTGTTGCATAGTCCATCTAGAGAGTCTTTGATCATCCAGCAGTCATGTGTTGGCAGAACACATGGTTCTACCTAAATAATAATAAAAAAAAATTGAAAAAAGACTGTTTTGCTAGAAATTTTGATACTAAGCTGAGTGCTTCTGGATAAAGTCAAAAGCTCAGACTATTCCTGGAAGTTTTCCTTTTGTGAAGTGTGCTACAGCTCTTAGGATTTATTCCACTGGTGTGGTTCTGCTTCTGGTCTGCAGCCAGGTTTTGAAAATCTTTACTGAAACAGAGAATCATCTTTTCCTAGATCACTTATAAACCACTGGGAAAGAACTGGGAGGGGGGAAAAAATATACCCCCCAATTGTGCAATAAGGAACCTGCTATCATACTCCCAAAATAGAAAAGTTAGAATGGTTAAAAAAGAAAAAACCCAAACAACAAACCAACCCATATTTAAATTGTTAGCCTTTGGTGAAATGAAGGTAGCAGTCAGAATTGGAAAAAAAACTAGCTGAGATTTTTCTTGGAAACTTCTTCTGCAAATGACTTAAAAAAAAAAAAAAAAAAAAAAAGAAAAGCTATAGAAGTGAAACAATAAAATATTGCCAAGGCCCCCCATAAATAAACCAGCCAAATCAATTCCTTTTCTGTCTATAAGTCATAAGCAATTTATAAAGCATGGAGTGAATGAACAGAGGCACTTATAATAAAGTGTTACCACTTCAGCAACATTATTATATACAACATCCAATTTCTGGAGCTTGGAAGCAGGTGCCTTTCCTCACAGCAAGTTGCCATTACCAAGAGCAGTGAGGGTGTTGAGGCTACTAGATGTTTACTGGCTGCATAAAGACAATGAATAGCCCCACACGTAACCAGCTCCCAGTTTATACAGCATATTGCTAAATTAAAGGGATTAAATACCAAAGTGCTGCTAGCACAGCACGAATGGCTCTGCAACTGCCACTGGGAAATGGATGTGCTGGTCAGCACAGCCTGGAACCTGCAGGCTGGGAGAGGGGGAGGCTGAGCAACCACCACCCTTCAGGGGACTGTAAAACTGAAGCTGAACAGGTATCAGCTGGAAAATGGGGTCACTCCAGGTGGGTTTTTTCTGCTCTTCCAGCACTGCATGTGCTCCAGGAGTTTTGTTTCTGGTTTAGGAGCTTGGTGAGTAGTTCCATGGACAAGTCCCTGCAGAGGAGACAGTAGAAGTTTGGGGTGATTTCAGTGCTGTTTTCAGAGCAGACAGTAGAATTTTGAGGTTATTTCAGTGCTGTTTTCAGAGCAGACAGTAGAATTTTGAGGTTATTTCAGTGCTGTTTTCAGAGCAGACAGTAGAAGTGTGGGGTGATTTCAGTGCTGTTTGCAGCCCTGGTGTAGGCAGCCAGGCCAGAGAGCCCCTCAAGGACCTTCCTTGGTTGGGTAGGTAGAGTCACAAGTGTAACAGACATGACTGGAAGGGTTTGCCTGCACAGAGCCTGGACTGTGTGCCAGCAGAGCCAGGGACATTAGATCCACATCCAGTGCCCTTTTCCATGCATCTCTGCAACTGCAACTTCTATTGGAGAAGAGACACAAAAGTTTTCTTCAGATACTCTGGCTCCTTACTGAGAGCAGCAAACAAAGCTGTTTATTTTGCATAAATACTGTATCTTTCAGCCACAGAATGTAGGAAGTTTGTCCAGAGTCTGGTCCTTGTTGTGAAAATACATTCCTGTGCTAGTCTAACACACTGAGAAGGAGTGATTTGCAAAGCTTTATAAAAACAGCACTTGATGGCCTTGCCAAGAGAGCAACTGGTGCTTGCTGCTGTGTCAGGGCATCAGGAGCTCAAGTCAGGGGGTTGATCTTACTTAGGGCTGTGGCTGTAGCAATAGGATGGGCCCATCTTTGCCCCTGGGGCTGCCCATCCTCATGGAGAGCACAGGATTTGGTATAAAAGAGCATGAAGATGCCCTGATGCTGCTCTCATGTGCCTGCTGCCTTGGTACTTGGGCACTCTGCACTGATTTCTTGAGGAATCAAAGGCAGGGAGCACCCTGCCCAGCATGTGCTGCTCCCTCTTTTTCACCTTTCCTCCAAAACAAGCCAGAGAGGAGGATTTTCTTTGCTGCAGCTTTAGGGACTGGTTGATGTTGCTTCTTTAGTGGCTCTCCAGCTTTAGGAACAGCTTTTTTTTCCCCTTCCCTACCTGCCTCTACCCTCCTCTTCTGGCTGAAGCAGACAGGCTGCAGATTTTTCAGACATGATGTTTTATTTGCTGTTTTGGCACTCCAATGTATTCCTGTTTCCAGCCCATTTCACTGCTAACCAATCCTTACGTGTGCAGGAATGCTCGTGGAATCAAAGAGCAATATTTTTAGGAGTAGGGATTGAGCAGTTTAAAAGCAGAGGAGACAAGAATCATGGCTCAAAGCCTGGAAGCTGGGAGACTGACAGAAAAACACCAGAGGTGTTCAAGGCACTGCCTTTTTCAGAGCCCTTGCACCAGATACTTTGAATTCCCAGTAGACACTGAGTACTGGAGGGTCTATTTGAAACAATAACCCAAGCAAATAGACAAACCCCTCCCCAGCCAAACCTGCTTCAGCTCTGTTCCCCATGCAGGGCTGTAAAAACACTTCAAGATGACTTTAATGGCCTGTTCCAGTTCCCAGCCATAAATGGCATTCCCACAGTGGAGAGGGAAGGCAGCAGAACATTGAAGCACAACCCACAGCTCCATCCCAGGCCTTACACAGACTTGCTGGTGTCAGCTTCACATAGCAGGAAAGCCTTTTGATAAACTAGAGTAAGGACAATAAAATACTCTTTATTTTCTGCAAAACCTTGCAGTTTTCCTAGGCAACTTCATGAGCAAAGCACTTAGTAGGAAGTTGGGTTCTACCTCCTGGTTCTGGGAACTTTGAGAGCTGACAACTTTTGTTTCACTGCCTGCAGCTCTCTGTGTCAGCTTGTCTTGCCTTTGAGCTGAGATTCTCAAGGCTTTAAGGGTTGGTTGGATGTTGCCCTTCAGCAGCTCTCAGAGGGCTGATGGTGCTTGAAACAAAAAAAAAACCAACCCAGAAGCAAATACTACTACCCAGGCAGAGGGAAAACCAAGGTCAATCATGCTATGCAAATCAGCTCTCTGTGGGAGAGCAAAAATCAAAACAGAGGAACCTGCCACCCCCACACTCCAGACTGAACATGAATAAACAAAACCTAATTCCCCTTTGATTTTATCACTAGAGAAAGAGGAAATTATTATGGGTGCAATAATACTTCTCAGATGAATACAGCAGTGACTTTGGAGACTTCTCAGTGCTTGAAAAATAAACTTGTCACTAAAAAGACCTGTGTTTTCAGATGAATAGTGTGTCCTCTGCAGAAGACATGGCTGAGAACTTCGGAGGAACTCTCACCCATCTAGATAGCCTTTGCTGGAGGCTCCCTGGTGGCTCTGGGTGCTGCTGCTACCCCTTCTTGGATTATTTCATTTTGGCTCTTGACAGAAACCAGTAAGGAAAGGAAATACTCCAGAGCTGAAAATTCACCTGTCAGGTGAGTAGTACTTGCCTGTTTCTAGGCTTTTTGTTTGTTTATTTACAGGCTGGCTGACAATCTACTAACCCATCTGTCAAAACAAGATTAATTGTGACTGTGGAGCAATATTTACTGCAGACAGTGATGAAATCTACACCTCAGACATTCAAAGATCCTACTTTGTTTCCCTGGGCCTGGGAGAATGGCATGGGAAGCAACAGGCACCACTGCAGGTGATGACTTCTTCTGGAGCAAGAGCTCTGAATGGCTGAGGGCAGAAGGAAATGGACCTTGGCAGGAATGGAAATGGGAAATCCACTCAGCTACCAGAGGGGAACCACACAAGTTGTTAACTGAAATCCCAATGCCTGAAAAACATTTCCAACACCAGCAGGTTTGTAGTCAATGCCAGCAGATGGAGAGAGGTGATTCTGCCACTCTGCTCTGGGCAGAGCTCCCCTGGAGCCCTCTATCCAGCTCTGGAGCCCTCAGCACAGGAGGGCCATGGAGCTGATGGAGCAGGGCCAGAGGAGGCCATGGAGATGCTCAGGGGCTGGGACAGCTCTGCTCCCAGGACAGGCTGAGGGAGCT